>JAPDSC010009390.1:172536-207195 GCA_026290005.1 Latrodectus geometricus | reverse complement strand
TATATATATATATATAATGAATTACGGAAATAGTGGAAAATTTTTAAACAATTTTAAGTACTGAAATTTCTTAAGGAATATAAACGGAAATTATAAAGGACGTTTTAGAGAAATTAATTAGGGATTACGGGACAAATATTTATAATGTGGCATAAAAAGAATTTATGTGAATGGAAGATAATTTATATATCATTCAAAATAGGCTGGTTGTCTTGTTGAAATATATTTATTTTTCTCACACGAGGGGTAATTCGTTAGGCTCTACGCATTCAAAAATGGACGGATAAAAGGATTCACAAAATAAGTGTTTTAGTTTTCAATATGAAATGTAAAGTTGCGAATTTGAATTTTCATCAGTTTATATATATATATATATATATATATATATATATATATATATATATATAGTCTTGAAAACTTTGAATTATATTGTAGCTGAGGAGGAATAAATGAGGTAATTTCCTACCCCTAGAAAATAAATTAAATATTAGTATTTCCATATATATATATATATATATATATATATTTTTTAAAGCGCAAATCATGCGTCAATGAAAATCAATCAAAGAACACCTTTTATTATTTAATTACAAATGAAAAGTAATTAAATAATAAAAATTTAATTACAAATGAAAGTGTATTTTAACTTAATTGAATCACAATTTATACTAACGTGTTCGTTTGTTTTGTGTATTTACATTAGATTAGAGTTTCGCTAAACTGTTGATATGTAACCTGATATATTGATCTTTTGAAATGCATTTAAATTATCTTATGATGGAATTAGGAAAAGTGGATTTCTAATTAACGGGAACTATTTATTGCAGTATTTGGTCTTCAAACGTAGGCCAACCAGATGGGAACCTAAACATTGTGAATAATGTATGATTATAAAGAGAAATTTGTTTTGTCCCCTATAGTTTTGCTCTGTAACTTCAGCATATTGAATACATCTGTTCTGTGTCTTACATAAGCAAAAAGCGGAAAAAACGGTTAGCTAATTTAAAACATTGTTTTATTTTTATGTTGATTTCTTTATCAAATAAGAAATATGAAAATTTTATTGCACTAGAATAGCGGATAAATTATCTGGTTCCTGTTAAATATTAATAATATAGCAAGAGCATGTAATATATGTTTTCACACACAGAGAATCCTTTGTAATTAAATATTAATTTTTTAAATAAACTATATTAACTTTAGATAAAATTTAGCGGAAACATTGTTTTAAAACACAACAGAAATAAAATTGTTAATTCATGGCATATCAACATTTATGTTACATATTTATCATTTTATTTATATATCAGTATTTATATTGTATGTGTTTTAATATGCACATTAGTTAAATGAATAATGTCATAGAAAACAAGAGAAGTTCAGCAACATGCTCACACCGTGTCTTAATTATTTCACCGCATTTTTCTCACACCGTGTCTTAATAATTATTTACTTACAATTAGGAAAGCTTTTTATTTTTTAGTTTTGAGATCCAATTGAATTTTATATGTCAGCAGAAACAAAGACTGAGATGAAAAGAGAGAATCTTAATGTTTTAATATAGAATTTGTATAGGGTGAAATCTATTACTTCATCATTGTGAAATCCTTTAACATTCTTTAAATACTGAAACGATGACTATATTTCAAGTGCCTTTCAATACTGTTTTCGATCACAAATCTAGAAAAATACTTTCATAAAGGGACACGTTGACGCAGTCTTAGGATGGTATGGTATATAACATCTAAAGTATGGGGAAAACTTATAAAATTTTTTTATTAAAAATATAACTATTTTTAGCAACTAATTGACAATTACTAAAAACACATCCTTTTATATCTTTTATATTCTGAATTAGGATAGAAGTTTACTTCTTTTATTTTCACTCAAAGAATATCTCAGTGCTCAACAGTGAAAAATTTCAAAGCACTTTTTGAGGATTCTATAAGTAGTTTAACAGAAAGTACTATTGACACAGATGAAAGATGACGTAACTTTCTCATGATAAATCAAAGAAAATAAAGATATAAAATATTTTAAAGTTTATGGATGCATTGATCAAGATTAAAACATTCTTTTTGTCTATAAAAGTATTAATTCTCGAAGTTCTGAAACAGCTATCACAAGCATCAATAATAAACATTATTTGAAGATGGATTAAGTAAAAATAAGGGTAAAAGCTTCTGATTGGAAAACATTTAAAAGGGTACATAAAATATGTCTTCGAAAACCATTAAAGGAAGTATTCGAAATATATATTTTTATATAAATTCCATAAAACTGAAATAGAATTTTTGAATATATGTAAGCAACATAAAAATCTCGTTAATTTTGCCTCAACACAGATTCCTTCCTTGTTAGATAATTGCTGTTAATAAATTAAATGGGAATACGCTTGTACTTGTGTGCCTATATGTATACAAACATTTCAGAAATTTAAAGCAATTGAGTTGACAAGTAAAAAATTGTATAATAGAAGAGAATATAATCATCAATTTTCAAAAAGTCATTGTATAAAATAATTACAAATGTATATAATAAATCTTAATATTTAATTTTAACCTTTAAATAATCTGAGACATTTTGGTATGTCAATGAAGTCACATGGTTTTTGCGGCTTATTAACTAAAATAATAGCACATTTAACTCATTTTTTTAGATATTCTATGGCTAAAAACATCCCATTTTTAATATTTTATGTTTATATTCTGTAGTACTATATATTATTTTTAAGCTAATTATAAAATTTTTTTATTTAAATTAAATAATATTTTGTTTAAATTATTAATGACTTGCGTACTTTTATATTAAAAAATATAATAGAAACTTGAATGTTAATCAGACGACAAATGAAAAATAATGGAAGACTAAAAGCATTTTAAAGTGTAGAAACATATCTTATAGAAAGCGAAAAGTCTATGAAATAAAAAATAAAACATATTTGTTTTGAATGACTCAACAATTACTTGAATAAATTTTTCGCATTAATGAAATGCATAGTTTTTATAGATTATCTAAGATCCTGAAACTGAATGGCATTCAGATCATTTTTCGTACATTTCCTATTTTATGCTTATTTCCTTAGAAATTTTATGTAAACTAGCTCTAATATGTAACTCTTAAGATAATTATTGAATCTTGAACTTCCAATAATTACTTATTTTCAAGTTTTTGAGTAAATGGGAAATCTAAACACAAAAGACAAGCCTTAGTATTGATCTCACCATTCTTGCAGGAAATAATTCTGAACACAAAGAAATTATTATTCATTTGAAAGAACGACAAAAGCAGTATTAGACAGTCTCATTAAAAATAAATCAAAACCTCGCAAGCTTTTGTGGAATTCCATACCTTAAATTCCTGTTGATGTTTAGTCGCCTTCAATGTTAACGTTTGAAATGAGAAATGCAGGCAGAGAAAAATAGATTCAGTTTGAACTTCGTTAAATTTCTCCAATCAAAAGCAAAAAATTCGTTTAATTACAAAGAAAAGAAAAAAAGAAACCATTTGAATTCAAAATCCCTTTTTTCGACAATTCTTTTATGTAATGAAACAAGCAGCATTAAAATTTAATATTCGAGCTTAACTTGGTGATTTTTATTACAATAACATACGCATCCCCCATATATATATATATATATATATATATATATATATAAAGGCAATTAAGTCTCTTATATTGGAATATTGCATTAATATTGTTGAAAATATTAGCTTTGAATTAATGAATGGAAATTTTAATGTCAGCAAATGATTTGTTTCTATTGAGGGGTCATTTTTGGTAACTTAGAATCGGAAGAAGTTTCCTGAAGATTTTAAGGAAAGTTATTCAAAATTTTATGTATGTGATAATGAATTTTAATACCATGGAGCTTTGTGAATGGTTCTTTTTTTATTGCAAAGGAAAGCAATGCCCGAGTATTAAATATAAGAATCTCTTTCATTTGTAAGCTAAGAAGTTAGTTTAACGCAACCAGCATATCTCTCTTTTTTTCCAATAACAAAATGTATTAAATATTTTTTCATAAGTTTTTTTCTATAACAAAGTTAATTGTAAAAATGAATTAAAATAATAATTAATATGATTCCCACATGTTTCAACTGCAACTGTATGGTTAGCACTCTGGACTAAAATTAAACTGTTCTGTTTCTGCCTTGTTATGTTATTGTTACTTATAATCCGGATTTTAACGAAGTTTGACAAGATCCGTAATATGGTTGACTTTTAATAAATCTAGCTTTAGAAATTGGTTGGTGTAAACTTATAAATTTTGATGTATTTCATTTGTTAATATTTTTAAGTATTTATTGCTTCATCATTTTATTTTTCAACACCAGGCAACTTTTTCTAAAATAACTGTTTTATAGTTTGAAGTTAAATAAACTACTATAAAAGTATTCATAAAGTTAAAAATGTATTTTCACTTTATAAAAATTTTATATTAGACTGGGACCTACATT
The DNA here is from genome assembly GCA_026290005.1 of Latrodectus geometricus. Lineage (NCBI taxonomy): Eukaryota > Metazoa > Arthropoda > Arachnida > Araneae > Theridiidae > Latrodectus > Latrodectus geometricus. Next base: position 202,734 of record JAPDSC010009390.1, on the reverse strand, counting down.
TTAAAATAGACTCTGAACCACAATAAACATCTAAGGTTGATGTGAGATTTGAACCCACTATTTACTGAATCGAACACCAGAAGACTAATCATTTGACTGCCATGGAGGTGAGCATTATAAGAAATGTGTTAAGATGAAATTTGAAAAATATAATTGTTACTAAATATAAATAAAAATGTAATTATTATATGGATTGAATTTAAATTTAAACAAAATTTGAATTCTTATATGTTACAATTTTGCATTAAATAGTGAATTTATTCGTAACCAAATTGTTATAAATGTGACTTTTTAAATGTGATTCAGTAAAATCAAATACAATCACATATGAACAATTTTAGTAATATTTTTTTTAATGAATTACTTTTTGTTATTCTCAAGTAATTTTGTAATTCATTTTGAGTGTATTAAAATTCTTAAAGAAAATTTTAAAATATGCTCATTTGGTATGCTTTTATAATAGGTGAAACAAAATTTTAAATGGGAAAAACAAATATTAGGAAGCCAATATATTAAATATTTCTGTAAAAACTATAAAAATTAAATTTAATATTTATAATAAAAATTCTGTTTTAGATTTAAAGATCTTATCAGATTAAAAGTTTCTCATATATTTAGTTTCTTGTATACGTTATAAATAGTTGTATTATTATTGTTGCCAAATGATATATTCTTTCTGAGTTTGGTGTATTTTCTTTATTCAATATATTGAATATTTTGCAACTTTTTTCATATTTTGGGAATTACAATGTTCTATTCAGTAGCCCCTGCGAAATATATTATATATATATAAATATAAATTATATTTAGCACGTTGGTATTTCTAAATGAAAAAAAAATCTTAATATATATATATATATATATATATATATATATATATATATATAAAGAAAAAACAATATAATTGCTTCCTAATGGTTATATGATAACAGTTTAAACATATTTAACAGGAAAATGATGAGAAGAAATAATCACTAATTTGAAATTTTTTGAACTTCCTCATGTTTTCCTGTTCTTTTAACAGGAAAATAATGTAATTTTTTATGAAAAAGTTGAAACAAATATTTTTAGCAAATTTTCATTTTTAATCTATTATGTAATAACTTATTGCCACAACTGGAGTGTAAATTTTCATTGCAGGATCGATATTAGTGTATTGGTTTCTAAGCAAAATATCTGAAGATAGAATTCTGGTTATCATTAAATTTTCAATTTTTTTTCCGTAGAAAATGTTATAAGGATCGGAATAAATGGAAATCCAATGATGTAGTCTCAGGTGAGTATGGTGCGTGCGGCAGTACCTTCCACCCCAACTCATTAATTTTTTGGGGTTCCTCTTGTGCAGTGAGGTCGTATATTATTTCGCTTTAGAATAATCTCTCTTCTTTGACAATCGCTGGGTGCTCTTCAATTAAAGATCAGTTTACTCGATCCAGTTGTTCATAACAAAAATCTGCTTTAGCATTTTTCCAGTTTTCAGTACGTTACAATGACTGATTCCATTTACATACCATCCAAATAAATAAAAACGTTTTTTTTGAGGTCGTAAATCAGGTTCAGCAGTAACCTTAAGGGAGAGAAAGACTGCCTTTTGCATTATCATAGAGGACATTTTTTTTTCGTTTATCCAGAGATAAAAAAAAACTTAGTATGCTAGATCGGTTAGCTTAATTTGGTTTCCTTTATACAAAGTGATCATGTGAGACTCACATGCATATATATATATATATGTTTGTTTGTTTGTGTGTTTGTGTATGTACATTTATTTACTTTCTCATTATGTTGAAAATGTTTTTGGATGTTCAATGAAAGTTGATATCCTAGACATTAAACTTTTATTTTTTTAATCTAAAATTTGCTTTTCTCTAAATTTTATAGCATCGTAGTTAATTGATCCCCATTGTTCATATTGTTCTAGAATCCTTAAGACTGACAAATTGTCTAGAGCTTTCTATGCTATTATAAATTTTCAACTTCATCATCATTACTGTGTAGTTTTTTGTTTCATTAAACATATTAGTGTACGAGATTTTCATAAATGAAAATTTCCTCTATAGACATTTAGATTTTTCCTGGAGCCACATACTACGCGGTAATAAACTTATTTATTGAAGGGGAAAATATTATGTTCCATTAGATTAATCAAGAAGACGGAACTGTCAAGGCGAATGATTCTCGGTGTGTGGATAAAGAGTGTCTTCATGAACATATCATTCCAATGTCTTTTTTCTCATATAGTTGGAAATTAACAGATTTGTGTCATGATTTGGGTGTCTTAGTTTTATGTTTATCTGTTGCCACCTTATACGCAGAAAAAGTTATTATATGAAAATTATAGCTAACATAGCATGTTCGAAAATGCAAACATTGTTTTCTACAAGTCATTCTATTCTTATAAGTGAAAAATTTCCTATCGAGAAAGTCAGATCTAATCTGGCATTATTTGAAAAGATTGAGTAAAAAGCCTTAAATTTGAAATCCAATTATACTTCAAGAACAGTTGATGTTTTTTTCATACCCAATGAAAATTCATTTCCTTTATTCATACATTTTCCAGTGCACTTATTGGAAAACAATAATGTATTTTGTTGTTCAAAGTTTGTAATTATGTACATTATATATCGTCAGCTATCATGTCTAAGGAAAATGTAGAGATTATTTCGTGATTAATTATATGATTATAACTATTATGCATAAAATTTCTGCTTTTTAATTTCGAGACATATTTAGTTAGTTTTGCGTGTAAATAATCAGCCAATTCCATTTACCATTCTAGTTCATATATTTAAAAGTTCTCGTGGTTTACTTTGTCATTACAAACTTTGAAAGACAAATCAAAAGTTTCTCATTACAATCCTCGGTTATTATACCTTAAGAACAATTGATGCTTTTTTATAAATAATGAAAAATGTGTGTAATCCCTAAATATTTTTATTGCCATATTTTATAACTTTCGAGTTAAATTCAGGATATTTAATATACTAGTCGAACTTACACCTTTCTAATGAAATATTTTACATTTTCTATAGTAGTGTTACCTTTTTGATATTTATATTTAACATTTTAAGCATTCGTCTCAACATATTTACCAGCAGTTGATTTTTATCACCTTTTTTTTTCATCAATTTCATATTTCTTAATTTTAATTTTCCGTATATCTATGAATCTAGAGAGAGAGTAAGTGCTATAGAGAAATTATTCATCTCTTTCAATATGTTCTCAGAAGATAAAAGATAATCAATTTAAAGGAAAATTCGGAAGTATATGCGTGGGTACAAATATTACAAATCGATATCTTCCTTGCCTATGCATTTTTCATTATTCGAAAAAGTTCGACTCTAAGAACACGATAGCTGGAATTTCCCTTTTGTGTCAAGATAATACAAGAAATTTTTTTTGAAATATATTTTAACACTGTAGTTTTGGAAAAAAAGATTATAAAAATTTATTTTAAATATTACAATAAAAAAAAATGTATTAAACTATTTAAACACATATTTTCCCTTGATAAAAGTAGATTTCACACTTTCATTAAACGTATTAAGAAATAAATCAATAATGAACTCTGCACGTGAAAATTGGATGCTCTTTAGATTGGTATTTACTAAAGAAATGTTTGCTGCCACATATATATTTTAATGTGTTCTTCGTTAAAATATCAAATAAAATTATATTACCTTAAAGTGCACAATTTTATTGCGGTCCTTTCTATAGCAGTACATACACTTAAAATGAACATGTATACCAGAAATTTAAATTGAAGGTATACACGTCAGGGGCACGTATAAAAGAGGTAAAAATGACAAAACAGTAAATTTACTTTAAAATATGGCGCTTGTTTCTTAGCAAGCATATACATTTAATTATTATAACTTTTTATAATATGCCAAAACTAATTTGCCATAGTAAATTTTTCTCTGCATATTTTTTTTCTTCTCAAGAAAATATATTTCATTATTTTAAATCAAAAAAAAAAAAAAAAAAACTAATGAACTTCACTTTAACCACAGCATTCTCCATCTTCTATTTACAATAATAAATACAATTTTGTTTTGTATAAAATTTTACATACACTTTTGTTTTGCTTAAAATATTTAAATGTTTTACGACTTATAAATATTTTAAGCTTCAAGTCTTCTACGATATAAAATTTCAATATAATAAGAATAAACTATTTCTTATTTTTTTAACACACTTGAATATTTTAAGCATCAAGTCTACAGTACTGTATGATATTAAATTAAGACAAGCAACTTATTTGAGTACATTATTTGATGAAATATTTAATATTTGAATAGTTGTTGATAGTAAAATAAAACATACTTATTTGTGAATTTCAATATGTAATTTTTCACTCTATTTTGATATCATGAATACAATTATTCCTCTACAAAGTTTCTTACTTTTGATTAAAAATTTCTAAGCAAATTATTTCCTTTCCTCAGAAGTAACTTTGTATCATATAAAATATATAGAAAAAAATTAGTGAAAACATTAACAAAGTAACTTTTTTGGATAACATAAATGAAGTTTTATTATTCTAAGAAGCAAATTATAGAATATATGCTCTATATACTGATTTTATTCTTGGAAATACATCGTATATTTTTTAACAAAAAAGCCCTACTTCTTTAAACAAAATTTGATATATTATCTCAATTATCCGCAATAAAAATTTTTTAATTCAATTATACTGTTAAAAGATTGTTTACAAAAGGGATTTTTTTACAGATATCTAAATATCAATAGCTAAATAAAACAAATTCTGGAGAATCCGGGGGGATCACTGAATGTGGTAAATTCCATCATTTGAAAGAAGTTTCGTTGCTGACTCTGCTGTACGTGAAGAATAATAGGTATCATGATAATGAAATAATTTTATTTTTTTTCAGATTCCTAGATTTAGAATACGAAACTATTTTCAAATGCATTCGTCAATTTTATTAGTTTTATTTTTCTCAAAATCATAATAAGATATCTAGATTAAGAAGTGTTACTTTTATTGGGAAACTTAACTTTAAAACATTTTGAAATTAAACTAATGTACAGTTATGTCTATTATAAAAAAGTTTCTTTTTATAATTTCTTATTTTTTTAAATACAATTAAGGTTTTATTCTTTTTTCTACAATATCAACATTTGAGTTATTTTGCTACAAACTTGAGATAAACTTTTTAAACTGCACCCAATAGCCTTTTCGTTATTTCATGATTTGTTTTCTATACACTACTGGCCATTAAAATTGCTACACCAGGAAGAAATGCAGATAACAAAATGATATTTATTGGACAAATATATTATACTAGAAATAACAAGTGATTAAATTTTCAAAATATTTGGCTGGATAGATCCTGAGAAATCAGTACCCAGAACAACCACTTCTGGCAGTAATAACAGCAGTTATACGCCTGGGCATTGAGTCAAACAGAGATTGGATTGCATGTAAAGGTACAGATGCCCATGCAGCTTCAACACGATGCCACAGTTCATCAACCGTAGTGACTGGCGTTTGGTGAAGAGCCAGTTGCTCGGCAACCATTGACACGACGTTTTCTATTGGTGAAAGATCTCGAGAACGTGGTGGCCAGGGCAACAGCCGAACATGTTCCGTATCAAGGAAGGTTCGTACAATACCGGCAACTTGCGGTCGGACATTATCCTGCTGAAACGTAGGGTTTCACAGGGCTCGAATAAAGGGTAGAGCCACGGGTCGTAACACACCAGAAATGTAACGTGCACTGTTCAAAGCATCGTCAATGCGAACAAGAGGTGACCGAGACGTGGATCCATTGGCACCCCATACCATCACGCCAGGTGATGGGGCAGTATGACGATGACGAATGCACGCTGCCAGTGTGTGTTCACCACGATGCCGGCCAAACACGGATGCGACCATCATGATGCTGTACACAGAACCTGGATTCATCTGAAAAGATGACGTCTCGCCATTCGTGCGCCCAGGTTCGTCGTTGATCACTCCATTGAAAGCGCTCTTGTCTATGACGCAGCGTCAAGGGAAGCCGCAGCCATGGTCTCCGAGCTGAGAGTCCATGCTGCTGCAAACGTCGTCGAACTGTTCGTGCAGACACTTGTTGTCTTCCAAACGACTCCGTTTCTTGACTCACGGCTCGTGACGTGGTTGCACGATCCATTACGGACATGCGGATAATATGCCTGTCTTCTCGTCTGCTAGTGATAGGTGGCCGTTGAGATCCCGCATGGCGTTCCGTATTACCGTCCTGAACCCATAGATTCCATATTCTGCTAACAGTCATATTCACTAACAGTCACTCGAACGACGCGAGCAGCAATACTACGATAAGATAAACCGCAATCCCGGTACTCTAAAATTCGACCTTTATCAAAGTCAGAAACGTGCTGGTCTTGCACGAGGCATCACAACAACTTTTCACCAGGCAACAACGTTCAAATGCAATTTGTGTATGAGGAACCGGCTGAACAATTTCCTCATTTAAACACAATGTAGGTGGCGCCTGCTTTGTCTGAATGCGCTGAAAAGCTAATCATTTGCATATCACAGCACCTTCTTCCTTTCGTATAAATTTCACGTCTGTAGCATGTCGCCTTCTTGGTGTAGCAATTTTAATATCCAGTAGTGTATTATTCAAGACAGATTTTTTTCTTTGCAATGTTTATAGAATAATATTTATGAAATATTTTGCAGTATTTGTAGGAATTTTTTAAATGATGACGTGACACTTTGAGCAAATATGTTTTTCAGACAAAAATAGAGCATGACTACGATCATTAGACTTTAAAATTTAGTTTCAATTCAAATTGACGTCTAGTTATTCTTGCTTTCACATCTAAGTTATATTCACTTAGTACAATGTAAAAATATTAAACTTCTTACAGATATGTATAAGAATTTAAATCTTTTCAGCAGTTTTCTATTTGAATTTCATTTCCTTTATGATTGTAAACTACTTTTTAATGTTTAATTATTCGGATATTTATGCAATTTATGAAACTACTCATATTATTACGTAAATTTATGTAATCAAAATACTATTACTTATAAGTAAACAGTTATGTTAATTTCTTAAATAGTTTTTCCAAAGCTATATTCCTCGTTATTTTCACATTCGGGGTTTAGCTCAGGACGGGCATGTCCGCACAAGCTCCGTTTTCTTAACCTTTCCTTTCATTATCCCTTTGGGAAACAAAAAGCACTTTTAAGTGCTCATCAAAAATCGATCAAAATCTATCTCGTATCCAAGATATGGATAAGCAAATCATTGCATCTCTGCAGAAATTTGTGAATTCTAATCAGAATGATCGTCTGAGTGATGAACTCAAAAACATCCTACTGAAATGTGCTGGGAGTGATTCTCAAGCACTTATATCAAGACTCTTCAGAGAAACTGAAAAGACAACTAGTAGAGGTGACTATTGTTAATGAGCTGGTTCTCCCTGAAACTAGAATTAATGATCAAATGAATTAAGCTAATGTTGCTGACTCTGCTAGTCAGGTTAGAAAACTCCAAGCTAATAGAATAAAGAAAAATCCCTCCGATGGTTTCATTAAACCTAGAAAAACTGCTAAAATTAGTCCTGAAAAGGCTCTAGTAGCTCAGCTCGAAACAAAAAATGCCTTCAAAAAGCTCTCAACCAATCAGGTTCGTGAGCTTAACTCTGAACCGATAGTTAACTTCTTCTCCTCAGAGGAAAAAATTCCTTCGGTGCTTGCGCGACAAGGCTTAAACCATGTCGAATTCCTCGCAAAATTAACAACTGAACTTGGTTTCAACTTTGAAGCAAAAACTGTAGGACTTTTCTTTAGACTTTTTTTTTTTTTTTTTAAGACAGCCGATCAACATCGAACCCTTATTAGTCATTTTGATAAAAATTCAATCGAATACATTTTGCCTAGGAGCAAGAACTAAAAACCCAAAAAATACGTGATTAGGGGTCTCCCTATGACGATTAATTGCTAAGATATTGCAAAAAGGTATAACTACATTAGGCTATCAGCCCATCAGAGTAATAAGAATGAACCATCCAAAGACCACAAAACCGTTGCCGCTATTTTTAATAAATTTAATCCTATCAACAGATGGGGTCACAATCTACAACCTCTCAAAATTATGTTGTTTATCTGGCATTATAGTTGAGCACTACAAAGGACCCAAATTGGCGATGTAGTGCTACAACTACCAGAGATTTAACCATATTTCTGAAATGTGTCACATGGTGCCACGATGCGTAAAGTACTTGGGTTCTCATAACACACGCGAATGCCCGGTAGATAAAATTGAGCAACCCAAGTGTTGCAATTGTTCACGTTCCCACCCAGCAAACTACAGAAAATGTAATGCATTCTTAAAGCTTAAAAGCATATTTAGAACAAATCAACAAAATTCAAATCTTGCAAACGCAATTCGACCAGGAGTATCATACGCTTAAGCAACCATAATTACACCCCCTTCCTTCTTATGAATTAAACACATCTCCCCCTGAATTTCATCCAAGAAATGAATTCCGCGAATTATTATCATTTATGACTGAAATTAAAGCCATTTTTAATGGACTACCTATTCGAGGGCTTCTCGCAAGGCTATTGAGTCTCCTATGGATAAGCTATTTAAGTTTAAATCATGATTTCAAGCATCTAACAAATAAATCTATAACTTCGATGTAATTTCATTAAATACCTAATTTTATATACTTCATTTTTTTATTCAATAGCATTTTAAAGAAAATAGTTAAAATAAATTTAAATAATAATTATTTTTCCTAGATTTTTTCTCACTTTAAGTAAAATTACTTAACCACGCCTCTTAAGAATTTTTAACCAATAATATGCCAGTTCGCAAAAGTTATAGCTCGCCACATCTTACCAAGATCCAGAAGAAGGTAAAGGTCCTTCGGACCCAGGTACCTCATAAAACAGGCTCTGCTGGGCGAATATTTAGTTATATTTCTTCTGTTGACAATAAATAAGTGATGATTACTGAAAGATATGTGAGCAAACTTTTAAGGTACCAGCACATTACTCAAACATCAAAGGTAAATAAATATTATTTATAGGATCAAAACACTGAAATAACATTAATTATTCCGCTTGTAACTTAAAACTGAAAAAAAAATGATACATGGAATATTTTTTTTTTGTGATAATACAGACATAAATTATCCGGTTTGATCTGTTTGTCACTAAACGGCCATTGTTTTCATAAGAGGGCTAATTAGAGCGGGAAGGTTTAAAGAGGATTCCGAACCACTATAAACATCAAATACCGAGTTGGGATTCAAATCCACGAACAGCTTAAAAAACAGACGGTCAAATGCTAAGCATTCGGTTACCGACTTGGCCATAAATTTTCCGGATTCACAAATTGAAGACAAAGATATTTCCTTTTCAGTAGTGAGTGCAAACGCTCTGAAAAAATAACCGATAATTAGGAGAAATTAACTTAGTCTTAAATGATTGAGAAAAAAAAATCACCGCTCATAATGTTAAATATTATCGAAAAGGTACGCGTAATGAATTCATTTCAAGGAATTCACGGATTCTTCTTGATTATCATGTAGCTTGTTGGCAGAAAAGTAATTTTGAAAAAAAAAAGCATTTTAAAATTACACGATATTTAACAGATTTCTGGAATTAGTGAATTTCGGGAGACTGGAACTCATACAGGAGCTAATCTATTAGATTGGCAAAGAGTGTGAATGCACAAGGGAAGAATTGATTCACGGAAAGTGGGATGTTAAACGTCTGCCAAGGTTTCAATATCACACACGTGGTGCTAAAACAGCAATAGGTGACCGGTATCTGAAGTTTACAGCTTGACAATTTTTAGAAACAAGATGAAGGATTTTAAATTAGATGGTCTGAAATAGATTTTATCTGGAAAGTCAATGCACAATCTTCGTTTGAATCTTTTTACAAGATTCAAACGAAGAGGCTTGAACTATAATAAAATATTGTTTAAATGAAATTAGTTTCTGTTGACAGTTAAAAAATAAAATTATAAATAAAAATTTACAAAGATGTTACTTAATAATAAATAATCTGAAAAATTAGTAAAAATTATTTACTATTATTTCACGAGTACCAGAGCCATTAGAAGTTATGGAATAAATTAAAAAAAACTTTTAGACTTATAGATTCATTTTTGTAGTAATTTTTTTCATCACGTATCAAATACCGATTTCAGAGCTAGTTATATCCAAATTAGAAGTTAAACGTATTTTCATGAATTTTTTTTCAATGCTTAATTTAGGTGAGTACAAATCATATAAGGGAAAATTTGAAGCAAAAAGTTTTTCTTCTCGATTTATTCACTTTCTACAGCATCTTCTTTTGAAAAGAACATTATTGTGTGAAAATTGTATTCCATATGAATACCAACGATTATTTTTATAACATTATTCATGTATATATAAATGTTATTAAAAAATTTTCATGAAATCTTTGGTGTTACTAAGATGGGTTTTTTATTTATTTATTTGCTGCCCAGTTCTACTACCTTGTAAAAAAATATATCTGTATTTTCCCACCATTTATGTTTATAGCCGACACTCCTGCTAAGGGAGAGTCCGTTATCGTTTGAAATGTTCTCTAAGTTCCAGTAAATAGCCCCGAACTCCTTAGGTAATCTAGTAAGGATTCGATCTTCTTTCCATCTTCTAATGTCTCGCAAGTTCGTGTAAGGCCATCCAGATGACATCTCCTGGATTTTACTATGGACTATAACTTTCATAAAATTATTGAGCAAGTGTGATCAGTTTGATTTACATCCTATCCTCACACTATCCTTCCCCCTCAATCTGATAAAGGTATGCTCTACAGCACCACACCTTAATATTATCTCGATTTATATTCAAATTGTTACGCTATCTTCATCTGCTTTGTCTTAAAATTTTAAATACTTATCATGTTGCATTACTGAATACTTTTCTTGTGTTTTGAATAATATTATATGCCTTTAATTCAATTAAAACTTTTTTGGCATTCAAATACTCGAAAACTAAATAATAAAATGTAAAATAGTCATTCCTTTTATTAATTCACAATTGTAGCACTAATCTGGGTGAATAAGAAAAAGAAATAAGTTCCTTAAATAGCTCAAAAGTAATTTATTACAATTTAATGTACAATTTGAGCACAACTTTAAGATTTATATACTACAAATAAGACAAAATTGAATCTAAACATATAAAGTTAAAGAGAAAAGGGCTTACATGAGAGTCATATCAATTTGTGTCTCTTGCCTACAGTTGCTATAGACAGGGGCTGCTATAAACTTCCCCTCTGGTTCCACCGAGATCCCGGCAAGGGGACAGGATTGAAACTATGAAGCTTCTGAGGCTATGGATGTGGTCTTCCTCTACTTTTCAAGGGAAAAACGGGACATTTATCTCTAGATGATTGTTGATAGAGCTTCAACATACTGGTATGATAAGTACCGAGTACTTGATCAGGGGCAGCAGGATCTGCAACATCATGCGTATTTGGTTATCTATTTGTTAGTATAATATAAGATCCTTCACGCTTGGGTATAAGTTTTTTCATTTGTTTTAGTTTTAGACTTGCTTACGGGATATAAAGTGATCCGATCTTTATCGCCTGGTTGAAAATGAATGAGCCAATGCTTCTTGTCGAAGTATTCGTTTTTTGGCATCTTGTTTTTTCTCTACACATTCTCTAATTATGTGTGGAAGTCGCGCAAATTCTTTTAAGTATGGTGTTATTTCAGCGACAAATTTATCGTTATCAATGACAGCTCTAAAATCATGATGGACATCATCTGTGGTTCGAAGTTCTCTTCCAAACTGATGGTAGGTCGCCATATGACTTGTCAAATCACAGTTTGCGGTGTTTATAGCAAAACGTATCATGGGTAATTTATCCTCCTAAGCATCATGTGAGTCATCAACTCGAATTGCTTATATGGTTTTTAGGTCTCGATTTTTCCGTTCAGCAGGATTTGCTTGAGGGTGATATAAAGGTATAAGTTCTTGCTTAATACCCAGTATGTTGCAAGTTTGTTGCATTACAGCACTGATGAAATGAACACCGTAGTCACTGATTAGCCTTCAAGGTAAGCCATAGTATAAAAATACTTCTTCTATCAATATTTTAATACTTCTTCTATCAATATTTTAATACAATTGATAGTTGTGGCATCTTTTAGGGCAAAAAGTTCAACCCATCTTACTGGTATATTCAACAAAAAAAAAAATCCATCTTTATCCTTCTGGGTTCTCTGGGAGTGGACCAAACAAGTATAATGCCAACGTCTCAAATTTTTAAATATGAATTCTGAGAAATCCAGCAGGTTTCTGGTTGTTAGATTTGTACAGATTACATTCAGCACAGTTTTTCACGCATTCGGCGATAAACTTTCTCATACCAGGAAAGAAATACCTAGAAGAAATTTTATGATACGTATTCTCAACTCCACACTGTCCCGCAGTGGGAGAATCATGATATTGAAGTAGGGCTCGTTTTCGCTCATGACAAAGGACAACCAGCTGTGCTTCTTCTGACTCTGTTTAGGCGAATATCGATACAGTATTCCCTGGTTCATCAAATAACCTCTACTTATCCAATTCACATAATTTTCATCTTTCCGTCCACTTTCAAAGCAGTCTATAATCTTTATTACATCCTCATCCTTCAATTGTTCTTCGCGAATGTCTTTAGATCCGGGATGGTAAATCTAATGAAATGTTGCTCAAGTTACAAACAAATTTGTCCATTGTATCAAATGGTCTAGCCAGAAGATCTGAAATTACATTAGATCTTCATGGAGTGTAAAGAATCTTTAGGTGATATGACTGGATTAGAAGAGCCCATCGAGCCCAGCGTCCGTATAACGATTCAATCACCAACTCTTGAAGTGACTTATGAATATAAGCCCCTTCAGTGGTTGGTGATCTGATGTAATAATGATTTTTTGATTTTCCACATAACCAAGAGTTTTTCAAGAGCCCATACTACCGCTAGTGCTTCTTTTTCGATAGTGGAATAATTTTCTTTCATTTCAATAACTTTCTTCTGAGTAATCGCGCGACTGCGTACTCAACCACATCTTCTTCCAGGCCTTCTCCTTGGACGAGGACTGCTCCTAGAACGTAATTACTGCCATCAGTTCTTATAATGAATGGTCTAGATCCATCTGGCTGAGACAACATAAGTAGTGAGATCAAACGTCTTTTTAACTCTTCAAATGCTTTCTGTGCTTTGTGTCACCCTATGTCCATTGTTTATTCTTTTTATTTAAGTCACCAAGAGGCCTAGCAACTTCAGAAAAATGTGGAACATATCTCCGAAACCAGATACAAGTCTTTAGAAAGGACTGAACTTCTTTAGCACATTTTGATGTTGGAATGTTTTGAATAGACGATACTTTGTCAGCATCCACTTCTACACCTTTTTCAGTTGACGTCATGACATATATACGTCACTCTGTCGCAAGAAAAATGCCATTTGTTTCTGTTAGCGTTAAGTTTAAATATAGAAAGTCTTTCAAACACTTTTTGCAAATCTGGTAAATATGAATCAAAAGTTTCTGATAATATAATGATATCGTCAAGGAATGACAATGAAAAAACATCGTCGAGACCAGATCTAAATTTATCAATGAGACGTTGAAAAGTTGCGGGTGCATTGCGCCACCCAAACCGCAAATACGTGAAAATTTAAAAGTGCTAAATGAAGGCAATCTTCTCTTGGTCTGATTCATGAACATTGACCTGATGATAATCTGTTCTTAAGTCTATCGTAGACATTTTGTCGACTTAGCTGCAGTCAATAAATCATCCATTCTAGGTAGTAGATAGTTATCCTGAATAGTTGTTGAGTTTAATTTGCAGTAATCAACACACAATCTGATAGTACCGTCCGGCTTAGGTACTAATACCACAGGACTTGCGTAAGAAGATTCACACTCCTCTATTATTCCTTCTGCTAGTAAGGAATCTCTTTCTTTGCAGGTGTCATTCTTCAGCAACAGGTAGTCTACTTCCAATCTGGATTCTATATTCAATAAAAGGAGTAGGTTCTCCCTTTGACTTGAAGCTACTTTCATATTCTTTCAGCAATGAATATAATTCGTGATGTTATTCTCTTGTCAAGTGTTTTCCTTCATCATCCCCCAATTTCACGGAATTAGAGGTTTCTGAAATTTCAACAGACATATCAGGAGAAGCTAATTTCTGATACATTATTACTTTCTACTTCGGATGGTTAATGATAAAATGGGTAATGTCTTTTTGGATATTCACTACAATGCCAAGTGCCATTTTGAATTTTTAGCACAATAATAGCAACCTGAAGAAAGTCAGTATAAATCAACATTGTCTTTAGCGTTTAGTAACGCAATAAATTTCATACGAACTTTTTTCCTTCTACATTAAGATTTACGACTAATGTCAAAGCTGGGACATCTCTTTCTTTCCCATCGGCTAGTACCATTGTAATATTCTTCTTTTGAAATTTGAAACTTTACTCTTTCAATAAAGTATAAAATCTCTTTCCCGCACTGTAATTGGATGCAACTGTATCGGCATAAAAAGCTGCATTTTCGCCATGAATAGTTAAAAAAATTGAGCTGGACAATGAATCTAAAGCTTGCGCTGTATACATGTTTACAACATTAACAATTGTTGTAGTCTCTTCTGTTAATTTGTTGCAGTTTGGACACTTGGACTGAAAAAAACCAGGATCACCACATCCATGAACAGAAAATCTTCTTTCTGGTTTGTCTTTAGTAAATTTTGGGTATTCAAAGTTGAAATTTTTGATTTGGTTATTTTCCCAAGAGTTAGGGGGCTAATATTTTCTTTCTGCAGTAGATTTAATACGTATAGTCTTTGAAATTTGGCTTCTTAGCAGAGGTCGGTGAATTTTTCTTCATTCCCAATCTTACATTTTTGTAACTGTCATGCTTTCTGCAAGTTCTAAAGCATCATTCAACTCTGATCATTGATCAATAAAATGCTCTCTAACCTCTGGAGGTGTTCTTTTCCTTAATTGATCAGCTATAAGTCTTGCAATTTCTAAAAAGTGATGATATTGAATACTTTTATCCATCCTTAGAAACATGATTTAATTTCAAAATACTAAAAAGTCTATCTATGTCATTTCTGCACTTTTTTTATGTTATGAGAACAGCTGCCGAAACCTATTTGAGTAAGTCTATAACTTTTCAAGAGCATCTCTTTTATCTTTGAGTAATCTTTAACATCTTCTTAATTTTCTCTAGCAATTAATTGATTTATTTCGGCTGGCAATGAGATTATCAAGTACGGAATCCAATTCATTTCAGGTATATTCACTAATTTTAATTGACGTTCAAATACTGCCAGATAAAGTCCTATTTCATCTTCATTGGGATTAAATTTTGGGATAATTTGATTTAGATTTCTCAACTTGTTTTCTCTCTTTCACTGGCTGGAACGGTGGCAGTGGAGGGCGGTACCTTCTGAGCTTCCACTTGAAGTTTTAAACGTTGCAATTCATACTCTTTTTTTCAATGCGTAGTTGTTCTACTTTTTTCCTTTGGTTAGTTTTTCTTCCTTAGCAGCTTCTTGTTGGGCAATTCTTTCGAATTCAGCTTGTTTTTCTTTTTCAAGCTGTTCCTCTATTATATTAGTTAGGATATTTTTCACTAATTATTTATCATAATCCTCTCTCTCTCTCTTTGATTTGATTATATTATCTTTCAGTATAATTACTTTTAGATCGTCAGCTAACCTCGGCCCAATTTCTGTAGCGAGATTTCTCAAATCCTCCTTCTCCCTGTTCCCAGGAACGACATCTTTTGCGTTTTCTTTTTCAACTGATTTAAAATATTATTTGTTTTTTTGAATATGAGTTTCTTTATTTTAGTTAAAACGAAATTTAAACATCATCAGTCTTAAGTATTATGTAAAAATATAAACCTTTTATTAAATAAAAAAGTTAACTTTAACCTATTATTATTTATTCAAACATTTATTGCAAATAAAAATGAACTCTTTAATTATTAGAAATAAACCTTAAATATTCATATGTGATATTCACCATCATAAAATAATTAAATCAATTTTATAATATTAATCTTACTTAATTTATAAGAAATTATTCTTATTATATAGTTCAAATTAAACAAAACATTTCAAAATTCTGCCATAAAGCTTTTATTTTCGTTTTATTTATAACTCTGTACTTTCATTTTATAAACCAATAATCATTAAATGTATCTTTGTTTGTAAATTATATCAGTACTTCAATAACAAAATTTAATAAATCAACATATATTAATTAAGATAAATGTTAATTACATGCATAAGAATATTATATATAAAAATAACAACAAATGTTTTATTGACATTTTATTTCTTTAACTTTAAAATTCTTCAATTTTTCTAAAATATCAATTCTGATTCCTTTTACCAAAATATTAATAATTATTTTGTTATCATAATATATTCTTTAAATATACATTAAAAAATAAAACATTTTCATTCAATGAAACCAATATCTAAATTAATAAAACTGAAATATTTTGAACAGAACGTGAACGACGAAAAAATAAAAATAAGCATTAATACATACTAAGCTCATAGCACTTATAAATATTGAAAGGCTAGACAATGAGGCGCATGTATGAAAGCAATAACAACGGTTGTTTGCGGCGTCTTGTTTCCTATATTAAATCAAAGCAAAAGTATCATCGCATGAAAAATGCACTGTCATCAGACAATTACATTTTAAAAACTCAATTTTAAAACACAATCTCACTGTGAAGGAGATATTTTCAAATATGATATTCAGAATTAACAGATATTTTACTTATTATTAACAATGTTCTTTTTACATGCTTCACGTACATATACAATAATACTTCAAATATAATAATAAAATAAATGTTTCTTTCAATTCAACTTTCCAAAACCAAATATTACGCATTTAAAGAGATATGAAACAAATCTTCCAAATCAAACAAATAACCATATTCGCAAGTAATAAAATTGTTCTAAATTGCAAGAATCTAATAACACTTTTATCAAGCAAAATTTGCGTTACTTATAAAGAAACTTTTTATACTGTTTTATACTCATAAGTGCTTAAACATTAACACTCATTAATTGCAGTTTCCTTCATTGTAATTCTTTAGAATAAATTAGAAATAATAAAAAAAAGTATATAACAAAAATTTATCTGAATATCGCAAATCGTCTGGAAACGGACAATCTCGGATGATGAAAACAGCAGTCACGGATGAGATTCTATTTCCAATGTGAAGCCGTATAACACAACACATCAGGAGGTAACCTGTAAAATTTTTGAGTTACCCTCCAACAACACAAAATTTAATTCTCGGTAGAATTTTTTTATCATTTAAAAGAAACTCGAACACGGGTCGCACGTTGGGAAGACATTATTTTATATTGTTGCACTTATCTGATTGAATAGGAAAAAGAAATAAATTCCTTAAATAGCTCAAAAGTAATTCATTACAATTTAATGACAACTTGAACACAACAGAGATTTATATACTATAAATAAAACAAAATTGTATTTAAACATATAAAGTTAAAGGAAAAAGGACTTCGATGAGAGTCATATCAATTTCGTCTCATTTCTACTGTTGCTGGAGGAGAGGGACGGGCTTCCTTGTTGATGATGTCATGGGTGTTGCTGCAGAGAAGGGGCGCTGTAAAAAAAAAAAAAAAAAAAAAAAAAAAATATATATATATATATATATATATATATATATATATATGTGTGTGTGTGTGTGTGAAGATTAACTTTTTTATAACTGATACTTTTTGCAATTCCATGCCATCTTAATTTTAAAGATGCGAAATCATTTCTCAAATTAAATAATTTTAAAGTTGCGAACCCAAACCAATCGGAAAATTATTTCTCGAAGTTTTTGATGCAAAACACAGTTTTCATAATTTCGTAAATTTTTGTAGTCAGTAATTCTTAAAATTAGATGAACATTTAGAATAGTCAGTATCTTATCATTAGCGGAACTTGTCAAAAATATTTATGTCTTTTAAGTTATTATTCTGAAAATATTGATGAATACAAGGATAATTGAAACTCGATATTTGTTAAAATAGGAAGTTTGAACTGGTAAGAGAGTATCCAGATTTTGAGCAGACTCTGAATCAGTTTCTGAATTATGCATTATTTAGAATTTATATTTACTAAAATCAGTAATAATTTAACTTTTTCTCTGCCGTTAAGTTCCCTTCCAAAACATGGAAGAATTTCCTTTGAAATCACTATTTCAAATAATGCCTTTGTTCTTTATAAATCATAGCAATTGACGCCATCTCCTCCAGTTATTGCGATGGTTTTCGTTTGCTTATTTGAAAAACTATACCTTTTCATTTTGCATATTATCATGCTAATTTTCAATATTTTTCCATAAAATTTTTGCTTTTTAAAGAATTTTTTTCTATTAGATTTTACAAATACAGTGATTGTTTGTATATTTGTTACTCCACGGTCACTTATTAGTTTATTAGTTTGCACTTATTAGTTTTTTGGACCGGACTTATTAGTTTAAAATAGATTTAAAAAAATAAAAAAAAAACACTGTATTAAATTCGCCTAAGTGGGAATTGAATCCGTGAACTGTTCAATAAATTTTTTGAGGAATTAAATATAAAAAAACCATAAAAAATTGCTTAAAAATAGTTTTGTTTCGTTTAATTGTAATTCATCTGACAGATATAAAGCTGCATTGAATCAGAAGCATAAATAAAATGCAGTTGCAAAAGAAATGCTGTAAACCAAGAGGAAATTAAATTATTTTAACTTAATAATCTATTCAAAGTATAACAATCCTACATTTATAAGAATAAATTATATTTTAAATGAGAAACAAAAAAATCTCTGGAAAATTTAATGCTTGTTTTAATTATGTTTGATTTTAATTTTGTATTCGATAATTGAAATAAAATGAAGTTTTTAAAAGTACAACTGCTTGTATACTGAGGAATTGCAATGTATACATTTAAGGTTCAAACTCAGATAAACCTAATTATTTTTAAACCTAAATGTTTTAAATACTAGTTACATTTAAACCTAATTAACTTAAAATAAATAAGTTATTTTCATAATTTTTTTTGCGTCTCCATTTAAAAACCAGGTACAGGAATTTAAAAAAAATATGTCACTAAAATTCTGTACCTTAAGAGTTCTTGAATGCAATTCTTATCTCGACTGTGGAATGGCTCGAATTTGGCTTTAACTCTAAGTTCTGGTTGAATTTTTTCTCGTGTTCAAAAAAAGTACGATAAAATGATCAACAAATCAAATCAAGCTTTTATGACATATCTTCATAAATTATTAAAAACTAGTTTATTTATCATTGTATATTTATTTTCAATGAGATTTTTGATTCACTCAAGAAACTTATAAAAATATTGTCTAAATGTGTATTTTTTCTTCATATCCCTTAAATAAAAATAATATCCGTGGAAAGAATTAAATCAACAATTTCATTAGATTTTCATTCCTTCAGAAATTTAAGAAATAAATAAATAGATCAAGTAAGCTATATGCCAAAGTTTTTATTTTTATACAACTAATTTAACTTCTAATTTACAAAACTTATTGTTTTGTAGAAATTTTATGTACTAAATAAATCGATAAAAAAATTTTCTTGTGAAAGTACTAAGCACTAAGCACATCTATTTACAGTCATGTTAAATACAAAAAAATCAATATTTAAATTTTGGTGTTTATTATTATTATGATTAGTGACTGTGTAAGTGCATTATTCAGCTAGTTATAAATTATATACGATAAACTGTGTTTTATCTAATTTAATCATATTTTAGTAATGCTGTCGACATATGCTTGTATATTTATTTACTATCACCTGATAACCTTTAGTATTGTTCAGGGTCCCATTACTCCATTTGTTTACTATCATAAGTAGGATGTTAAACCTGGAAAATAATTAAATGCGATTTGCATGGGCGTATATCATGTAAGGTATAACAAATGTAATTGGTCTCATATGCCTTTGCATATGAAAGTAAGTATTCTCTTAATCATAATTTGGCAGAAAAATTGAATAATTATTTTTCTAAAAGGGGTAACAGAAAGTATTTTTGTTGGATCAACACAAAAAAGCGAGTAGCTTTAGTATGGGTAATTGCCAAAATTTTATCACATTTGTAAACTAAGTAAAATAAATATTAAAAGGTATATCTTTTACGATAGTAAAGAGTAGTAAAAGATATAGAAATAATTTAAGTGAAATATGTAATGAGAAAGCAAATTTATTAAAATGATCATTATAATTTCCTGTTAACAAATAAAAATCAAATGCTTACAATAATAAATATTATGTCAAGAAAATCATTGATATGAATGATAGATTAATGTTAATACTGAGAATGCACTTTACTTGCAATATGAATTTTTTGTAATTTGTACATTGTCGCAGATAATATTTGGTTTTTTTTTTTTATTAAGTCTCCTATGATCTTATTAATCTCATTAATCGATGGAATTTTGTGTTTCAATGACTAATATAAATTATCCATAGAACTATCCCTATTATAGGTCTATTTTTAATATGGTGGACTCATTTGTCTAAATGCGTCATAAAATATCCACTCTTGTGCTAAATTTGCTGTATACGTTAAATTCATGAGAAAATATCATTCATGAAAAAAATCATTGTAATGCTGAAGCATAAATGGCATTTTTCAAACCAAATATTTTGACTTTCATGAAAATATCTATTGTCATTTTATTCTCTATTAAATGCCAGTTATCAAATTCTATAGCCATAAACTAAGGCTCTATAGCATCTGTGTTTAATAGTAGATATTAGATGAGTTAGAGAAAGATCCAATTTGGCGTCAGCATATTGTCTCCCATAAATCACAAATATGTTGAATTTCCATCAGTTGTTTCTGATTAACTATTCCATTTGCACGTGTGAAGTTTCTTTTCAAAAACTAATGTTTTCTTTTCCACCATTCTTTCTTATTAATTACCTTTATTTAGATTATTTCAAACTACCAGAAAATAGAAAGTTTTTGCGAAATATTTATTCCATATAGTCACTGAAATGTATCTATTTTAACGATTTTCTGCATCTTAATAATAATGTTACGCTTTACTTTGAGAAATATATAGATTGTCTATTTTTAATTTTTATATTTTGTTAAATTGTTTTCTATACTTCTAATAAGAAACAAATTAAATTTTACTTGTGTGTTTCCCCGTACTACAATATGTTAACTCTTCATTGCTAATCTGAATTGTAATGTTTTTATATTAAAATTAAGTTCTTTTACTTTCAAAATGTTTTAAGCTATCAGTATAAAAAGGGCTGTAAATTCTCTTTAAAGTAATAAAACAGATATTCACAGTATTTTATATATTCATATAAGCTTGTGATTTAAATAAAACGAAATTTGTATAGAAAAAGGGAGTAATGCTCTCCGTTTTTCTCGCTTTATTATTTTTTATTATTTATTTTATATAGATTACTACACATTAAGAGATATGAAATGAAGTCACTTTACGATGATAATTGTTTTTCTGGTGCATTTTTTTGCATTTTAATTAGATATTTTACGATTATCAAAAATTTACTAATAGA
The DNA here is from genome assembly GCA_026290005.1 of Latrodectus geometricus. NCBI lineage: Eukaryota > Metazoa > Arthropoda > Arachnida > Araneae > Theridiidae > Latrodectus > Latrodectus geometricus. The sequence continues at coordinate 181,132 of JAPDSC010009390.1, read as the reverse complement.
AATGTACTCTTGCCCAATGTAATTTCTACTATGATAAAATTTATCAATTATACAATAATTTATCGAAAAAGCTTGTCATAGCATCATCTGTTTATTCATCAACATGTAAATTCTGGAAAATATCTTTAAACTTCTCCTTATTAATGTATCTAATTAAATTTCTTTATATTTAAATTTTTCGTAATCTCTCTCTCAGTATCCTTCTATCTATCTATCTATCTATCTATCTATCTATCTATCTATCTATCTATCTATATCTATCTATATATATATATATATATATATATATATATATATATATATATATATATATATTGAAACATACCACAAGAACACAATACAATTTTATTTAACTTTCAGGTAAATTCAAGTTGAGAACATATTGCAAGAGAATGTAACAGTATAAGCTTCATCATAGCAAGAAAATGACATTTTAATACAGTAACATAAAGTGTCGCCACAGAGCAAACTACTTAATTGAAAAATAAAATAGTGATTTGAAATGCGGGTACTCAAAATACAAAAGCAGGTGAAATGCATGCTGAATAATTATTTGCTTCCGGCAAGCTTAAAAGCATTAAAGATCCTTAGCGTTAGCTTTTATCGGGTGAAAGTGTAGAGAGGGTTTATAATGTTATTTATTCTTAATGTAGATGATCATGGTGATTCATTAAACAAATTCTAGCTTTTGTTTCAATGTTGACAAATTCATACAATATTAAAAGAATCTGTGAGCAACAATATTTATAGATTTGATTCATATTAGCAGTCAGTATTGTAATGAAAAGTAATATTTATAATTGATAGTTAAAAGCTTTTAAAATCTTTTAATACATTGTATTTTTTTTAATTTTTTAAACATTACAGTTACGCAAGCAAATCTCTCAAATTTTAGATTCGAAATTATTTCGGTTAAAAATCACTGAATCTGGTTGTAGAATCTCTGAATCAATAATTAAATTTGATTGTGAAATCAACGACATTATAAAATCACACTTTCAAGTTCATCAACATTAAAATAACGTTTAATATTCCTGTTACTGAATTATAAATTATTACTTCTGGGTAGAATAAATATGAACGAGAATTATTTTATAATTTTTCCATTTATGTTCTCTCTTTTATTTATGAATGGATTCTTTATAATAACAATTATTTTGGTGCAGTTATGGTAATGTTTACCGCTTGAAACAACTTCTATAAAAGAACGTTCTTAATGGACTATTATTATTAACAAAATAAAACCCCTTTCTCGTTTACTACTTGTTTATCATAATAATTGACTAAAAGTAACCATGTTCCGAACATTTTTTTCCCTCCGCAATCAATATGTACTTAAGTATGTCTTAATTTTAAGTATATCTTAATTGTTTATGTTTTAATTATATTATAATAAGTACAATAATTATACACAATAGCTTTAAGTAAAGGTTTTATGTTTAAGCAAATTTTATTGACAGTTGATTGTTTTTACAAGATGCCAATCAATACGATTCTATACTGGTTACTTCAGATAAACATCCGTTTTAAACTTAACAAGAATTTAAAAATAGGTTCTTTTATAATATGCCAATATCTGTATAAATGTAGATAAAAGTAAAAAAGATGGTTTGATATAGCTTGCTCTTGATGTACGGGTGCAAGAGAGATGTAAGAAATTCATTCGTGAAGGTTCAGCATTTCACTAATAAATCGAAATTCACTAGTAAAGATTATTTTTTCTCATCATCATGTGCAAAAGTTGTTCATTGAACCATGAAAATCAAATGCAAATAAGGATAGCTTAATAAAAATATAGGAGTTAAATATTTGAATCGGTATTTTATAATCAACATTTTTCTACTCAACCATATATTTCAGTCAACCCAAACCCTCGCGTATGGTCACGATCTTACAACAATTTTCTGTTTGCTATTTTATTCAACCATTTTTCAAATTTCAAACACATCATCATCAATATTGTCTCGACAGCCCTTTGTGGGCTCCGATCTTCACCAGAAGGCCTTACCAGGCTACCCTCTTTTCCGAAATTGATTTCCAATTTTGTCCCTTGAGTACGGTAGAATCTTCGTACAAAATATCATATCATCCCTTTTAAAATCTTACCCTTGATCTTCCGCGGAGCAGCATTAAAATTGTTCTAAAATCTTGTTTTACATCAGAAGTATATATATTTTTTACATTTTTTTATATTATATCATAAAGTACTATAAATTTATTTCAATTATTAAAGAACTTATTTAGAATTTGAATTAATATGTAGTAATTATCTTGAGATTAATAGTAATGTTACTTAATTTTTAAGCATATTAAATCGTAACGTTTTCTATTAAGTGCACATTTTAATATCTTGCCTTTCTATTTGAATTTCTATTAGCTGTTAAATATGATTTATTAATTGTTCAGTAATAAAATTGCATTGCCAGAGAAAATTTTTAAGTATTGAGTGAAAATGTTTATGTGTGTTGTAATTATCGGGATAAATAGATTAAAATGAAACATCAAAAGAACAATTTATTCCTGGTAGATTCGGAAGCAAAATAACAATTTTAGAATTTCCTTACATCGTTACTTGTCCGAATACAGGATAAAATACGAATTTCAATGATGGCATTTAATGTTTATAGAAATTCTGATGATTTTGTAACCATAAATGGGGTAAAAGAAGCTTTATGTCAATTCTGAACAGGTAATGTATCAAATTTAATATTTCAAGCCATCCCAAATGGCAAAATTTGAAAAACATTTAGGCAATGAAAGAGAATCACCGTTTCTTTCAGATGTTGATGAGATATTGCTGTTTCATTATTGAAACTAACTGCTTCTTATCTTAGTGGTAAATAGTAACAACGTAAGTGCTCTTCCTATCATTTGTACATCAGATGAAAACAAACGTCGTGATGAGTTGATCATGAGTTCTTCAAGCAAGAATGCAATCACCATCATAGTTTGAATTGAATTTTGATTCATTCTGATAACAATTGTTTTTTTCTTAGAGAGTTTTACAGAGCCCAACTTTTCACGATGGTTGAATTTGTGATTTGTAACTCTAAAATCATTGTTTTATCTTGTTTTTAACGTGGTGTAATAGTTTTTTTTCCAGACATTTGTCTGTAGTATTTCTTTAGATTTTGGATAATTTCTTGTAGCAATTCAAGAAATAATATAATTCCTGGATGCAATTAGAAATAGCCAGTAATTGTTTATATTGTCTCTCATGTCACTGCTCTCAGACAATTTTCATACACGTGAAAACTGTGTCATTTAGCAGTAGCTTTTCTATTGTGTAGGTCAGTTATATGAACAGTTTTGTGATTCACAAATTCGTGATTGTTGATATTGTGAGCTAAATACTTAATTAATGTTTCAGAGATGTTTTGTTATCTTTTGTGGTATACACAACAATAATAAACTAGTGTGAATAAGTAGTCTCCTGTGAAGAAATACCTATATTTACTTTTAGAAATTGTCTCTATCGTTGACCTTTAAAACTGTTACAATATGAACATGACATGCAACAAAATTAAATTTATGCGAAAAGTAGCATATAAAAACATTCTAGCACATATGCACTAAACAGGTACAAGTTACTCTATTTATAAACTAAACTCTGACACGACAGCCCATTGGGGAGCCAAAACCTCTATTCTCTTGACAGATGGCTCTGGGGTGCGAACCGTATGCCCCGATTAAGTGGTCACCTTAACGCTAAACCATAGTGTTTAGTTCTCAAGTATGCTTGGTACTCAGTTTTATCAACCCAATGAAGAGGCGAACTCTATATATACTATACAGAAAAAAAAATTATTTACCGAGTTAATCATTAGGTAGTCATGTTTAAATCTTGGTTTTTAGGGGAATGGTTGTGTTATGCATCCTATAAAAAGAAAAATTTCCTACAAACATATGTTGATATTCAGAGGTTGTTGAATCGTTATCTAGATAGCAGTTTGCCTTCCCCTGACACTTATTAGTTAGTTGTAGCACCATGATTATATAAGGAATAGTTCAAGGTAGCAATATTGAAAATCAATCAAGAATTCTGCAGCTTTAGTCTGTAAAATTCAAAGAATGCAATTATACTCAGAATTACAATATCGTGCTGTCACATTACTTTCTCAGTGTTAGGAATTCGTCGCTCGTGCAGGACGACAATTGCCTGTATGATGACATCTGCAGTGAATCAACAAGGTGTATAATTTTTCGGTTCCAGTGAAATTGCAGCGATGACACGTGCACCTATGATAATGTGATGAACAACCTTCGACAAAGCTGAACTAATCGTCTTTACAGAAAAATTCCGTTTCATTGTTCATCAGTTAGTTGAATGTAACCATATAAGGGATAAAATAAAGAGCAGAAATGTTTTCCTTTTGAACTAGTTCTCAAAACATATTGAAAATCTATCTGATTTTATGATATATGATTGCATTAAATCCCATTTTCACTTTTTTCACAAAACCCGTAACATGGAGTATTGTAGTTTCATTTCTAACGCTTTTTAACCAAATGGTATGCTCTGAAAGATTAAGAAAGCTTCTTAGTAAAAATGTAAGGTACTATTTTTCAAAATCGATGTGAAAAGCGATATCATAATTATTGTTCCTTTATAACATGTAAAAGTATTAAAAGGAGCTTCAAAAATCAACACAACTTTTAAAATGCTAAAGGATTTATTAGACATTATATATACTGATAACATAAAAACTGTATGTGAGATTGAATAACTATATACAGTTAACCCTCCTATAACGCGGTACTCCCAGAACTCGGTTTCCGTATTACGCGGAGCTGAAATCGCGACAGCCTTCCTATAACGCGGTACTCCTACAGCGTGGTTTCCGTTCAACAACGTCCCATCAGTCCTTTTCGTGCACTCAATGAAGGGTTTTAACTAGATATGTTTATGTAAACATTCAAGATTATCTCTTAGCCGTTTACGGCATCGGTTTCAGTTGTCTCAGAGCTCTTTCACATTACGTCTCGTTGGTGACCAATTCTTTCTAAAATTTTGTCTGCAACGAATTCTAAAATTCGTTTAGCTTTTTTTGTGGTTTATAATTGGACAACATTATACAATACTGTATAATGTTGTTCATACTGTATAATGTAGTAATATTCTTCATGCAGAGTGAGATACGTCAGTATGAGCAATATAAATGCATTGTAATACTATATGGATTTGCTGTCACAGAAAATATAAAGCTTTTAAAATTTACTATAGTATAATCTGATGAGAAGAACCTTGACTAAATTTTTCAGCAAGAAGCAGTGATAAGTAATAGGAAGATAAAGTATTTTATGCATTTGTAAGGTACTAACTATTCTGGGTTCCCCATAGCCCAGGGGTTTACTTCATGCCATTAGTTACAACAATAGATGAATGCTGCGCTTCTGCCTTGTGCAATTATGCCTGTCGAGGTGGATGCTTACTAATTTTCCGAGTTTTCTCACATATGACATGTGTATATATCCCATTCTGTATGAAAAAGTTTTCTCAAAGGCAATTTACGAGGTGGATAATGAACTTCTTTATAACTGCCTTAGACCGTTAGTCTGTTCACTACGTGGTGTCAATCTAAAACACAGCGTATCTTGGGAAACTCTTTCTACAAAACTTAAAAAAATTTATTTTTTTTATGATATACCAAATTTTATGAGCTTGTTTAATTTTCCATGTATTTGAGCATACACAGGTTATCATAAATTAAAAAAAATATAACAAAAATGACGATAACGCAAAAAGTTAAGCTTGGAATTTAATGAAACATATACACATAATACAACAAATAGGTTGGTTCAAAATAGCACAAAAAGAAATCACCTTACAATTATGATATCATAAAAATTAGAATATGTATACAATGAAAAAATGGGAGGTGCAAGTTTGGTATAGGAAAAAAATACTTTTAACTTAAGGTATAACCCCACCCGAGAAGCAATAAAGCACATGCAGCGATGTGTGATGCTCACAATTATATGGTCTATTAATTGTGTAAAAAATTAGAGCCATTGCTGATCCAAAGCAGTTGAAAGCATGGCTAGGGTTCTAGGAGGGAAATTGAGAGTAGTTACACTTCTTCCTCGAGCGTCCCAAACACGCTCGATTGGATTAAGTTCCACTGATCGAGCTGGTTGCAACATGAGCTCTATTGTTTCATGCTCAAGATCGTCGTTCACGATGCGAGCTTTATGTGGTCTCGCATTATCCTCATGCACCATGAAAGCATTATCTATTGCCCAGGCATAAGGGTGCATATAAGCACCCAGGATGTCTTCACAATAGCTGTGAGCATTAACATTTCCACGGTAAAAGATTTGCAGGTCTATGCGTCAACCCAAAGAGATACCATCCCAAACACATTTGCCTGATACGTATGCATCTCTTTCACGGATGTTTGGTGGATGGAAACGAGTTCCATATTGTCTTTTAATGAAAATGGGCTGACTATCGTTTTCGAGGCTAAACCTGGACTCAAAACAGATCAACGCTCCATTGATTACGCATCCTTTGGATATGCCATTGCAAACGTTCCCACCTGTGGCGTGATGTCAGCGTGGCACAAATCACTGGTTGTCTCGTATGAAGACCATTTTCGTGCAGACTTCGACGCACGGTCGATCTGCATACCAATCTTCTTAAGCTTGTAGCGACGGAGTATCAAAGTTCAGCCTGAGTTCCAGTTCTATTCCTACGTACAATTAATGACAAATATTGGTCATCGGCACTCGTAGTAGCACGGCCTTTGTTGAACCTCCTTTATGCTGAATCCGTGGTGAGAAATTGTTGTCAAAGTCTGTGAATCACAAACGGACTCACATTGAACCATACAGTCACTTCTATCTGATTTTGTTCTGCCTCTAGTCTCCCAACAGCTTGCAATCTAAATTGTTCCGTCAAATGATGCCTGGAGGCCATTATTACATTTTAACTATACCAGATTTCTAATCTCAGACACGCAATGACAATTTCCTTTTCGTTTATCCCTTTTTTTATGTTCCCAAAAACGACGTATTCTGACAGCAGCGCCACTATTTTGCTTAACATCATATTGTACAGTTCCTTTTACTTACCAACATATTCAAATTTCACTGAGTTTGGCTTATTTTAGGGAGAGTTATTACTATTCTTGTTATTTTCTCTTAATTTTTGATAACATGTGTATTATGATTGTTATTTCAGTAATCTTCCTGATATAAACTACAATGGTTACCATAAATTTAGGAAAAATAGTGATAACTCTCCCAAAAATAAAACAATCTCATTTTCCGTTTGTAGAGAACGTGGAACTCGTTTTCATCCATCAATGGATCATTTGATGCATATGGATTAGACAGCGTCTGTGCTTGGGTTGGTATCTCTTTGGTTGGACTTACAGACCTTCGTGTCTTTCCACGTGGAAATGTTAATGTTCACACCAATGGAGATGTCATCCTTGATGCTTGTGTGCGCCCTTATGCCGGGGCAATAGGTAATGCTTTCATGCTACATGATGATAATGCGAGACCCCACAGGACTCATATCGTGGATGCTTATCTTGAGCAGGAAACAATTCAGCGCATGCTGTGGCCAGCTCGATCACCGGTCCTTATCAAGCATGTATGGGACGCTCTTGGATGACGTGTAGCTGTTCTCAATCTCCCTCATTGGATCGTCCTAGGTTTTAACTGATTTTTGCCCCGATTCCTACAAAATTAATAGACATCATAATTGAGAGTATCACACTTCGCTGCGTGTGCTGCATTGTTTCTCTGAGGGATCATACTCCATGTTGAAAGTACTTTTCCTATACCAAAGTTACATTTGTTCATTGTATAGATATGCTAATTTTTATAACATCATAATTATCTGGTGATTTGTTTTTATGCTATTTTGTAACTTCCTATGTGTTGTATATTGTATATAAGTTTAATTAAATTCCTCGGTTAACTTTTCTCGTTATCATCATTTTTGTTTTCTAAAATTATGATAACCAGTATATTATCCTTACCCAATATAGTTTGTAAATTGCGGATCTGTAACTGGCTGAAATTGACTTGACTTTTTTTATTCTAGTTACGGAAGTAATATTTCCGTAACTAGAATAAAGTTCCTAAATTTTAATCACTATACAAATTTGCAATTTATTTGTATATATAAGACTAAGCCAATATGCAAATACAAAATTTTAAATGCATGGTTTATTTTGTATAAAGGTTTACACTATGTTCGCAGCAAAAGGCACTTTTTTGTCTTTATTATTATATATTTCAAAAGGTTATTAAACGTATTAGATAATATATAATTTATCTTCTTCATTAAGGAGGTTTTAATTAAAATTTTTTTTCTAAGTGCCTATGAATGAGTATGCACCATTATATATATATATATATATATATATATATATATATATATATATATATATATATATATACTTAACCAGCTCTCTTAGTAATTCTACCAAGAATTCTTTCTATTATATCAGTAGTATATGCAATGCGTTAGTAATATGTACAAATGAAACTCTATTTAAGAAATTAATTCTCAGTGTGTGTGTGTGTGTGCATTCGTTAAATTTTCGGTGTTTTAAATTGAGCTAGATCTTTTTCTTAATTT
>JAPDSC010009390.1:138007-157536 GCA_026290005.1 Latrodectus geometricus | reverse complement strand
GATTTTCTATGAAGATGATCTCCAAGGATTGAAAGATGCTGATGGTGCAATGTCAGGTGAGTAAGGAGAATGGCACAAAGTCTCCCAACCAAGTCATTATACAATATTTATGGTCATCCGCGCAACATACGACCTCTCGCTATCAGACAAGAACAGCACACCTTATGAACCAGTTAGAGTTCCTTCTGTTGCAATGCCTGTTGCACACTCCCTAATGGCTGCTAGTACATGTCTGCAGTGAAACTTTCGTCCGTTGGTATCAGCTCATAGTGAAGTGAACCATTTGAAGACAAATCCACCAAACACAAAGCATAATCTCACATGTGTGCATATGTGGTCTTGGGCTACCTGGGACAGTATCCTGGGCTGATAATACTGCAGTATCATTCACTGCACTATCCCCAAAGGCTTGACATATACGGATACTTAATGCAGCAGCTGATAACCCATTTTTGAAGTCGTAAAGCAAACAAAACCGAACGAACTCCTTCAACAGGTCCATTTCTCTTCGCTACTGTACGAATTACGATTGATAAATGTGCACAATGTATCTGCTTTTATAACGACTAATATTTAAACTTTCAACTGACCTGTGTCTCAACCACGTCATACACGAGTTTGCATATTCAATCTCACCTCATTCAATGGCAAAAATTTTCTTGTTTAACTTATAAAAAACTAGGTATGCTCATAGGATGCCAAGATTTTAAAACAATCAAGTAATTAATTAGAGTAAGTTAATTATTGTTCATTAAATAGTTTTTGCATCTTTTATAGAAAACGTCAATAAATTTTTTCGTTCGGAAGGACTATATTGCTAACTCACGAAAATATGGGTGCTTTTCTTCTATAAAGTCCATACAATATGTCAATGTTATCTCTAGTTCTGCTAAATGTTTTATTAAGATTATAGCAGGAACAAAAAATTTGTTTACTCAAGCCAATAGAAACCATGAATAGATTACAATTTCTGAGGTAGCCCTAAGTACAAAAAAGAAAGTTTATTTCTACTAAGAAAGATGCTACATTTTCTATATTGTCTGTGGATCTCAGTTTCTGGAAATCCTTTTTTAGATTGACATATATCATGACAAGTAAATTATTACAGGTTGAAGTCATGATCTTTATTGACAAAACTAGGTGTGACACACGTTTTGTCGATAAAATAAAATTTCATTTTAGTGGCCTAATGTTAAAACAGCTCTCTTCTGAATATGAAAGGTTCCGATTTCATACCTAGATACTATGTGTTAAATATACAGATCCGTGAAATTTCAATTTTGTAAATGCAAATCTACCGGAGTTGATCCCTGGGACTTTTCCGAGATTTGGGCCTTCCGGCGCAAGGCCAAAGGAGGAAGATTTATTGTTTTTGGTCCAACAGTCTTTCGGTTTGATTCCCATTTCGAGAGCGGATGTTTGTAAAGATATAGAATCTGCATGAAACGGAGTTTTGCTCATTTAGCCCGTTGGCTAAAAAGTACTTGCGGAAGACATTAATATGCTGTAGATGCTACAATTTGTCAGGTATTCATTAAATTTTGGTAAATAATAGACAAATTAACACACCAGGTGATTTGGTAATTTATTTAACAACATATAACAAAGTAACACTCCTAATAAATAACTTTTATCTACATGGGTCATAAAAAACATGCAAAAGAAGTTAATTTTAATATTTCATGAATAAATAACTTACACAAAATACATTTACTAAACCACAAATAATCTCTTCGAATTGCACAAAATACAAATAAACAGATTACCCACAGTTTGATTTCACAAAAGAAAATAACATTACTTAAAGAAAAATATTATACTTACTCCCAGAAATATTTTTCTTTCACTAGAAGTTAGAAACAAAGCATCAGATTTAGCTCGAGATTTGTAACATTGTAACAAAATAGGACAGTTAATCCTAAAAGCTAAAGATTATACTGCAACAATGTATTAATTTGTAATACATTGTATCAATTTGTAATACATAGTATCAATTTGTAATACATAGTATCTATTTCTAATACATAGTATCAATTTCTAATACATTGTTAAAGTATAATCTTTAACCTTAATCTTTGTCCTTAGATGACAACGTTATGATAAAAATGTAATGTTTATTTTTATGTACTTGACAGTAGGGATTAAAGTAAGCTGATTTCAGATCTCTCATCCGATGGAATTATTTTATAAAACAAGTTGTTTTCCTTCCTTATTACTGTTTCATTTTTCTTTATTTGCAAGAGATCGAAAAGTAACTCATTTTTCCGAATAATAATAAATAAAAAAGATAAAGATAATGATATTTTTATTTTTAATAAAAGATAACGAATTCGTTTTCCTTAAAAAAAAAAAATTTGTTTTTGTCAAATGACAAAACTAAGCCATTTTATTAGAAAACCATACGAAATACGCTTAAAATTTAAAGACTAGTTATACATTTCTCTAAAACTAACACACTACAATCTAACACTAACAGACGCTTACGAGAACTAACAGATGCATTGTATATGGCGAATGCAATGCGCCTAATAGTAACCAAGACCTCATTGAATATTAATGTTTTATAAGTCTTTGAAAATGGCAAAGTAGACGGCAAATCCATCTAATCAATGATGATGTTAGCATAGTTATTTTTAATGTAGATAATTACTTCTGATATAGATGAGAAATTCATTACTGAAGATTGATGTCCTATTTGGTACTTCATGTAAATCTGCTACAGTACAAGTTCTTAATGAAATGCCCACTAGAGCTATTCAACTCCACGAACAACTATGGTGATCATTTCATTAAGAGCCCACAATTGTTGTCTTGTCTTCATAATAAAAAGTTGAGTACTAAGTCCGCGTAAGCAGTTGTGATGAAATTACCAGTATCATTACTAGTATAGTTGAAACATCCTGAAAAAAAATTTTTTTTTTGGTATTTAGATTAACCAGAATGATTTTGTTATTTTCGATTTGACATCTGTCTTCTTATTCTTGATCCAGTGAACACTGTGGCGCAGCATGTCCATTTTTGGACCTTGCGCCATAAAACCCAACCAACCAACCAGTGCACACTGCCTGTTTGATTTATAATTTTTTATGTCCTAAATTTAACTGACATTTATGATTTTTTTCATCTTTAAATTTGTATAACATTTTAATTTGGCATAGCATCAAGCCACATGATTTTGGAGTTTTCACGAATGCCCTTGATAATTTATCCATTTGCTGATATTGAACTTAAGGATAACTTAAAGTATTATATTATCTGTGTTATATAATAGATTCCAATTTAACTTTTAAAAATAACAATGCTGAAATGGATGAACTTCCCCGTTACTTTGCACCTTAGAAATTAACTGATGTATATCTAAAAGAAACAATTTGCTTAATATTCATTGTTGTTGCACTAACATACTTCCCTGTACCAAACCAATAGTTGTGTTTTATCAGTTAGATGAAAGTAGGAGAGTAAGAGTCTTCGTAATTTAGAAGCAGGGACCAAGCAGAAAACTTGGTCTGTTACCCCAAGAGGTATCATTTCTTTAAAAGACATTGCGAATACGACATGTTTAACATGCTCCATCTGACTTTAGTGAACGTGGAAGATTTTAGGTTAGGCCAGGATTCAAACTCACTACTTCCCCGTAAAGGCAAATGACGCTCTAACAAACCAAGCCACCACGCCCGTACACTAATATACATTGTAAATGCCGACAAAAGTATTTATGATTTATATGATAATACTGAATGACGTACTTCTTGGCGATGAATTAATTAAATTATTCCAAGATTCTTGAGTTCATCCCCAAATTTATTCAAAGGATCAAAATTGACTTTTGAACATTTGTCATTTTAAAACAATTTGTTATTTACATAAAATAATCTAGAGGATTTTTCCAACAATTTTTGCTGAAGAATTTTCTTGAAGATATTTCTGAAGAATTAATATTTAACTTTGAAACCTTACTTTAAACCAATTAATTCTAAAAAATACCATATTAAACCTTATACTTTGACAAGCTTTTAAATGTTAGCAAGTGTTTAATAATATTTATTCTTACTGTCAATTATTGTGTTATGAAACACTTAAAGCTATGACTTTCTATAACAATCAGAGAAAGAAACATCGAATATTACTAAATTATTAAAGTTTTATTAGACGTATATGGATAAATAAAAGTGTCATATATGTTTTATTTAAAGATCAAAAAATGGTTGTAAAGGAAATGTGACATAATATTTCTTTTGCTTTTGTCTGCGGTCCCTGTAAAGTGTTAATCTAAAACTATGATTCTTAAGGTTAATTAATTAGAAAATTGTTGTTACATATTGTATGGTAACAATTTGGAATTTTCTTTTCAAATTCAACGGGGCTCAATAACAATGCATCAGTTCGTAAAGTAAAAGTTGAATTAATGATATACTTGTTTCAAAATATGAAAATTAGCTATTGTCTCAAAAGCTTTTGAAAACAAATAACAATCTCTGGAAGGTATGTTTGAACAGGAGGGGAGGGATAATTCGATTGGATTTACAATTAAGTAGATTCTCTGAACCATTACCTGCAATTATTCTCTAAAATAAATTGGAATCCATGATTTGCTGAAATAAAGACTACAGAACATGTCATTCAATCATCAGAAAACCTAAAATAGGCTAGAGTGCAAACTTTAACTAAAATTGACTTAAATCCATTGCACTGATGCTTTCAAAGTTGTAGACTGAATGGCAATCTTGAATGTTGCGGGACGGATTAAGGTGTGGTCCATGAACTACATGATTATTCAAAATTAAGATTTTTTCTGTCTGTTAATAATGTAATTAATTATCTTTACAATGAACTAAACGTAAAATAAGCAAATGTAAAATTAATTAATATTTTAAATTTCTTTTCATCTATTATATATGAAGGCCGTTTGGTTATGTAGAATATAAAAGTCCCCTGTCGGGACTTTTATATTAAAGTCGTAATTTTTTATATAAAAGTCATTTGGTTACATAGAATATAAATATATATATTTTTCAATCTTATTGTTATCGTGTATCACACAACTATACATAAATATTACAATATTACACTGATATTACATGCAAACGTCATATAGTGGATATACAAATATGTAAATCATTTTATTGAAATTAAAGATTATAATTAGTAGCATCAACAAATTTTAATCTTTTGTAAACTATGGCATTATTAATGGTTGCTATATTAAGTAATATTTGGTATAACAAAGAATCAATGCAAACATCCCTTGGTGATAAATATAATCATTAGTGTTTCATTCAATCAAGTATATCGAGTTTTCTGTCTAAATTATTTTTTAAATATGTCTTAAGCATATACAACCTATATTTGTGTGATATTATGAGATATATTATATGTACTATCATACACATATGCAATATAGCATGTCTTAAAAAAGTAACATTTACATATTTAGAGCGAAAGATTATTAGCTGTTAGCTCAGATATTTGGAAATGTTTCGAGCTTTCTTACTTGGGACTTGTGAACACAGCCTATTATTTTTGAAATCCCTTAGAGATGGGGGGGGGCATTAGGCGTGAATTTCACCTCGTTGTAAAGTGGCTGTGTGTTATTGGGTGATTCACTACATTGCTTCAAAGCATGCAATATAAGAGTAAATTCTTGTGATTGATAGTTCACACATGAAAAGTCAGTTTAGATGAATATTGTTGCTAGAACTGTATATAACTATCTTTGTTTGTCAGTAAATATCATTTAGGCGACTTGATATTTCATAGATTATAAAACTAACGATTTTCAGCATACTATGAACAGTAGCTTGTTATACAAGTAAAACTTATTGGTAGTTGATATGATTACTTAGATTATATTATCATGAATTATGGTTTGCAAAACTCGATAAAAATGATCTATTAGGCTAACCGATCTTTTTCCTTACATAAATGAATTTTCTATTGAGTAAAGCAACAACCGTATTTGTCTTCAAAATCAAGTTCTCTTACTATCATCAGCACTTTTGAAGTCGAGATGCTTGTGGTACCCTAATCGATAGCAAAACTCCAACTATTCGACTAGGCTATTTAAAAGTTGTCATTGAATGGTGTGGTTTGATATTACTAAGTTCTTATCTTTTCTCAAAAGTTAAGAATTTATAGTAGTGAATTGTGGAATTTGGGCCTTTGTAATAATTATTGGATGCAGTTTCACATTTTATATTTACAGTTGTGTGATCTATTTTAAATCCTAGATTGCGTTCTAGATTCCTCTGTTTTTTAATTACTGTTAACACTACGAAACTACCATTTTATTACAACCAACATTCTCTCTCTATTTATAATTGATAATTTTTTGTCACCCCATTCTATTGAAACTCTCTTAAGGTGTGGCTTGAAAACAAAATACGAAAATAATTTTTATTTACATTACGTAACAATATTTCTTGAGAAGCATGAATTTAAAATAATTATAAATTGCCTTTTACCGAAGATTTCATTTGTGCGTTTACATTTAGTAATACTTTTAAAGATTTTCTTAATTAAAAATTGAAACAGATGATTGTTTTTAATTAAGTTGATAAAATATCCCATATTCATTTTGTTTATTTTTAATTGTTTTTTCAGACTAGCGGAGGTGGACGAGGTGAAGTGTACAAGAAAGTTGCCGTCGTGGAAAATTTCTATGACATCATCTATGGCGTTCATGTGGAAATGGATGGCCGGGGAGGGAAACACGCTGGTCAGAAAAGAACTTATAAAGCAGTAAATATTATTTCTACTCAAGCACTTGCTATTTAGTATCAGAAACAATAATCTTTGGTTTCAATTCTTTTCAAAATGTTTTGAATTTTTAGCTTTTGATTTGATCTTTAAGAAAAATACTTTTGATTGAAGAGAATTTCTTTCAACAGAATTAGTGTAACAGTATTATTATATAGTAAATTGTAACGGCCCTTATTAGGAGAAATGTTACTTTCATATTTCATTTGAACTAAAAATATTATTTATATCAAAAAGTAAATTATTTACGAGAAAAATAATTTAATGTTAAAAATTTAGGTTGTTGAGTTTTATTTCGTTGGTAATCTCGCTGATTTAGTTTCCTATACATTAAATCCCCTCCAGGTATTTAATATGTAGAAAACTAAAATAGTGTATTTAGATATATTTAGAATAAAGTCTCCCTTTTTAGTTGTATTAAATAGTAGAATCAAAACAAAAAGCATCTTAAAAGTATAATTCTAATAAATGATTGTAAATTTCTAAAATTATACATTGTTTTTTTCGATGTATTGAACTTTGTGTGTAAAGATATAAATAAATTTTACAGTGGATGTTACTTGGGGAAAGCAAGTTTTTTTTTCTATCTTTCACATAGAGAGAAATAAAATTTCTTGCTAGAATTTAACTCGACTAACTTTTAACTTATCATTTAAGCCATTTTTAATCCCAATTAACTAATAATCGTAATTAATATTTAATACTTAGCATTTGATTGCATTTATTTTTTTTTAAACTTGCCAGCTTTTAGTCTACTTGAGGATTTTAAGATTATTCTAGAATATTTATAAAAAACTGAATTTTTTTTACAATAAATATAAAGAATGAATATAATACTTAGGATGTATAAAAACATATACCTTTAAAAATTTTTTATATATATATGTATAGATAGATAGATATAGATCAAATAAAAAGCATATATCGCATACATTTATTAACTCAATGAATTTGACATAATACTCTGTCAACGATTTTTTTTAAAATTTCATGAAAATCTAAGGTAAAAAATTTTAGTCCCAATCATTTATTTAATATTCACTTAGATATAGATATATTTACTACAGTTATATATATGTGCCCTATGACTATATTAACTCATTATGTTTTACTGAAAAATAGGCCGATATGAAGATAAAAATTAAACTAGAAATCTATATGGTATTGAAAATGATCCAAAATTTCAACATTTTGACTATCGATAAAAAGATTTTACATAATATTTATAATGACATGAAATTTCAAGGTATTCAAAACTGAACAATTACCTATGTATTTTGTATAAATTTCGAAATTCCGTTTGTTAGAACTATAAAATGCGTTTTCGGAAATATCCTTCCGGTCTTATTGACTCCATAGTCCATCTTACTGACTTTAAATGAATAGAAAATGTATGTATTGCGACATCTATAGCAAGAAATGGAATACAAAAATAAAGGAGCATTAAAACATACACAGGGAGGGGGGGGGTGGTAAATCAATAACAATCAACTATCATGAGGGCAACTAGATTAAGAATCATCAAAATATCAGCAAAAACAGTCTAATAGATGAGAGACCAGAAAGCAAACATATATAAAACATCCAGAAAGCAAACATGTAAAACAAAGCCAGTACCTGTAACACTAAGCGTCAACAGGGAGCGTTGGTAATGTATATATTTACTTAATATTTTGAGGAGTATTAATATAAGAATATTGGAGTTGTTTTTCTCTTCAAAAAACATTATTCTGTTCACCTACTACCATTATTTCTGTTCCCCCTGGAGAAGTTGCTATCACAAATACTAGCTCTGTTTTTTTATGTTTGTTGTTTCTGATATATTTAATTATTATTATATTTATACATATTTTAACATATATTATATACATTACTCTTTAACAGCATTGCCACACGATTAAATGATAAATTTTTAAATGAAAACTAGAGTTGTTTTACTTAAAAGTATGAGACGACAAGTATATTTAGTTTCTAAAAAATGTATAGTTAATAATTTAATTTAAATAACACCAGTTAAAAAACAATGCAATTTATTTCTTTATATAGAGAAATAAGGACTGTATTATTTTCTTAAATAAAGTTATAAAATCAATATGGAACTCATCTCAAACTTTATATTTTAAAAAAGCTGAAAAATTAAAAAATTACCTGTGGAAGTCATCAATTAATAAAAATACTGAAGACATATATATACTGTGATTTTATGCATAGAGTCATGGTTTTGTCGCTCTTGAAAAATTTTCTCTTGCAATGAGTTTCTTTAGTTTTTTTGTACAGATTTTCTTTCATAATATCTATTTTAATAACATTTCGCTTTAATGACAAGTAATTGTATTTTAGACTCACAACAAAATTTCCCAAATATAATAAATTATATTTAAATCTAGTGATTGAAGCGATACCTTAATATGATTTCTGAATATCTATCACCATTTGCATTGTTGGGTGCAATGTTTTAGATATATATCTTGATAAAACTTAACTTGGCTTTGTTAACCAAAGTTTAAGTCAATAGTCTTCAATTTCTCTTAAGGTATTTAGAAAAAGAGAGAATTAATTATACGCATTCATTAAGCATCTATGTTTATAGTTCTGTTGCTGCAAAGAAATAAAATTAATATTATATACTAATATATTGTATTATTTTTACGATATGTTTCTGAACACACACACATTATATAGTTAAAAATATCTCAATTAATTTTATTGATTCTTTCTCTTGAAATTTTACAAAATGTAATCTTGGGTTTTATAAATGCGAAATATAGTTTTCATAAGCATAGGTAGATAAAATGCATTATCTTTGTTTTCTTCGTCAAATATGAATAAATCAGCCATTATATTTGATACATATAATGAAAAATTGTTTGCTGGCTGTTTAATTATTGCTTCATACTGACTAAAATTTTTTGTTTATTAAGTATATGTATAATTTCTTCATCAGTGAATACACATTTAATGAAATGTTCAATTTTATGAAATTCTACTGTATTTGACTTTTTCCAAGTAGAAATAGGTAATTTCTAGGAATTTTCAATTGTTCCTGGAGAATTAGAAAGTTTATCTCTTTGAGTGATAATTCCGGATCTGGAATCCTCAAGTAAGTCGCTTGATCCACAAGACTGTCCAGTGTTGATAGTACAGTTTGCGACCGCACATGGTGTACTATGGCATGCGGAATTAAACATTTTTTTTATAACCAGTAACATTTATTTCACACACTGAGCTCCAGGAAAACTCACAAAGTAACTTGAATTTAATGTACACTACTGCCCATTAAAATTGCTACACCAGGAAGAAATGCAGGTAACAAAATGATATTTATTGGACAAATATATTATACTAGAAATAACAAGTGATTAAATTTTCAAAAAATTTGGCTGGATAGATACACACCAGAAATGTAACGTGCACTGTTCAAAGCACCGTCAATGCGAACAAGAGGTGACCGAGACGTGTATCCAATGGCACCCCATACAATCACGCCAGGTGATGGGCCAGTATGACGATGACGAATGCACGCTGCCAGTGAGCGTTCACCACGATGCCGCCAAACACGGATGCGACCATCATGATACTGCACACAGAACCTGGAATCATCTGAAAAGATGACGTCTCGCCATTCGTGCGCCCAGGTTCGTCGTTGATCACACCATTGAAGACACTCTTGTCTATGACGCAGCGTCAAGGGAAGCCGCAGTCATGGTCTCCGAGCTGAGAGTCCATGCTGCTGCAAACGTCGTCGAACTGTTCGTGCAGACACTTGTTGTCTTCCAAACGACCCCGTTTCTTGACTCACGGCTCGTGACGTGGTTGCACAATCCATTACAACCATGCGGATAATATGCCTGTCTTCTCGGCTGCTAGTGATTGGTGGCCGTTGAGATCACGCATGGCACTCCGTATTACCGTCCTGAACCCATCGATTCCATATTCTGCTAACAGTCATTGGATCTCGACCGACGCGAGTAGCAATACTGCGATGAGATAAACCGCAATCCCGGTACGCTACAATTCAACCTTTATCAAAGTCAGAAACGTGCTGGTACGCATTTCTCCTTCTTACACGAGGCATCACAACAACTTTTCACCAGGCAACAGCGTTTAAATGCAATTTGTGTATGAGGAACCGGTTGAAAAACTTCCTCATTTAAACGCAATGTAGGTGTCGCTACTGGCGCCTGCTTTGTCTGAATGCGCTGAAAAGCTAATCATTTGCATATCACAGTACCTTTTTCCTTTCGTATAAATTTCACGTCTGTAGCATGTCGCCTTCTTGGTGTAGCAATTTTAATGGCCAGTAGTGTAAAATGGGATCCTTGGTTTCCAAGTCAATCCGTCAAAAACTAAATTTAATAGAAATTAAAAAAAAAAAAAAAAAAAAAAAAAATTAATACTCACGTAGTGGTCTGGCAGTATGATAACTACAATTTGCAGTTCACTAAATTTTAATTGCTCATCAAAAGATTTATCCAAATAAGCACCAGACATAGGCACCTCAGAAGACCATAAGTGTCGTTTGTTTTCAGATGTAAAGTAAAACCATTTGCCTACACGGATCAAGTGATCCAGCATCGACATCCACCCCGCATGGTTTGAGTGGTAATCAGGATGCGACAGTGTTATACTACTATTGTGTTACGGTAATAAAATGATGTTGTTGCATTGAAAATGTCTTTCGTCAAAACCTTATTTAAATCCTCTCCTGTGTACTGAAAAGTGGGCTGTACTTGGCATCCCGGATAACATCATCAGCCTAAGTTTCGCCCATGTTAGACATTCTTTCCATTTATGTTAAGAAAATATTTTTCTTGCTATAACTATCCAATTAAACTAGACACTTATGTAAGTTTCAAATTAAATCAATGAGAAAAAAGGAATTTTTACGGAATTTAAATGTGTGTGTTATTCTTCAAACATTTTCTATCAATAAATCTATCTTATCGTAGAATTATCTTTAATAAGCAACCAATTCTTGTCGCATTTCCAATTCTATTCTTTTTTAAATACTATCATAATACGTTGTTTGTTTAGATAACTTTACTATTTTATCAAAATTTGGTATAAGTTTGCATAATTTTAGTGTTTCAGCCGCTTATAAGTATTAATTTTTCAAAACCTTTGTTTTTTGTTACGAAGTCTTAGTTGATAAAGGGAGTTTTAGTCACATCAACTCTTCAGAATAAAAAAAATGATTTATCAAATGTCATCGTAAATTAAAAATAAGCCTTAGATATTATTGTTTATCAATGAATTTAACAGATAATATTTTGTATATGAAAACTTTTATGGCGTTCTTTGTCTAAATTTTCTTTTTGATTTAAAATAATTCAATATATAATAACATGCAAACCATATATAAAATAAAATCAAGATTAATTAAAAAATGATTTTTCAAATTGCTTACCAGCAACAAGTTTTTTTTAGAAATTTCTGAAATTTCTAATTACTTTCAAAAGACTATATACGACCGGAATAACTTACAATTGTCACGAAGATTACCAAAAGTTATAATTTCTTTAATAATGTCTTCACGAAATAAAAATAAGATTAGTTTTTATATGCAAATAAATACTTGTCAATGATGAAAATATCAATAAAAATATACGCTAAAAAGTTTCTCTTAACACTTTTTCATCATTTAATTCATTTAAAAAACGCAATCATGAATTTCGTTACAATGAGTCACTATTTTATCACTATTAAGATGATTTTTCTCAACTTTGAGTTAATTAACTCAACTAGATATTATAATGAAAATTACATAAATACAAAGGAACAGCGAGATAAGTGCTTCCCACCGAATAAATTGTATGCAGAAATGTTTATGCAGAAACAGAATGACTAAGTCCCAACTATAGTAGCGACTTAAAGTCTTTGAAAACCTTTTTATTGATTGAAACAGTTATTTTCTTTTTGCGTGTTTTAAGATTTCCAAGTTTTGTATGATTATCTTGTAAATTTTAATTTTTGTTGAACTTAAATGTGAAGCTCTTTTAAAATTTTACACAATTTATATTGCCTTGTTGTAATTCTAATTTAATACATCACTCTTTTTACTCTTATTGAACATATATCTTTTTCTACGGAAAAGAAGTTATTTTTAAGCAAAATTTTTCTTGGTAAATTTTAAAATAAAATTATACTCAGTTTAAAATTATGTCTATATTATATAATCCATTGGACGCAATATTTATTCCTTTTATTCCAGGTTAAGCCATTTATTATTAACGTGGTCAATTTTTCCGGTATTATT
This sequence comes from Latrodectus geometricus, assembly GCA_026290005.1. Lineage (NCBI taxonomy): Eukaryota > Metazoa > Arthropoda > Arachnida > Araneae > Theridiidae > Latrodectus > Latrodectus geometricus. Next base: position 144,524 of record JAPDSC010009390.1, on the reverse strand, counting down.
AATCCCCATAATTTTATATGTACTTCCTTTTAAAGTAGAATTTTTAAAAATTCTTTTAAATTTAAATTTAAATTAAAATTAAAAATTCTTTCATAAAAAATCATCAAAAACTATTTTTTTTAAAAGGTATGTTTAAGGAATATTCAATAATCTTCAATTCACTTTATACAAATACAAAATAAAGAATACAATTTTTGTACATTATCACTGAACATGATAACTGAAATACTATTAGCTATTGTTTCGATTCTCTTAGCTACAATGCTAGCTGTTCGCGATGGGTAGCATTTATTTCCACTATTATTAATTCCCATTGGTATAATAAACAGTCTTTTTGTGCGCAGGATATTTAAAAATTCTCATAAGTATTCATTAAGATCTTGTTACAATAATTGAAATGCATCCGATATTTTAGTAAATTTATTTACATAAAACGTAAACAATACACTTTTCTGTATTCATAATACGATGATTTTTCAATGTCAGCAGCCTTCATTTCCCTTCTTCTAGTTACCGTGCTCTCTATTAATTTGATGGGAATTATTGTCATTGTTATTTCGATTTTATTGGTATAATCATCAAAAATTTCTCTTGAAGCTGCTATTTTTAAAAATTCCTCTACATAAAGTCAACAAAAGTTAGTTTTTTCTAGCATTGCATGATCTGATTCTTCTATGATACATCAACATTCAATGCATAAAATACACTTTTTTATATATCATTATTCAACGATGATTTAATATCAGTAGTCAAAATTTCGTTAATTGTAATTTCTGTATTTGCTGTAAATAAAATGTAATTTATTGCCGTCATTATTTCGCCTTAATCGGAATTTTCATTGCAAATTTCTGTTTAAGGAAGGATTTTTAAAAATTGCTCCACATAAAATAAACAAAAGTTATCTTTTTCTATTATTACATGATTTCTTGTTCAACGCACTCATTCATGTACGACGCATAAAATACACTTTTGTGTACATCATTATTCAAAGATGATTCAATATCAGTAGTCATCATTTTATTAATTCCAGTTATTATGCACTCAGTTATTTGAATGGTATTTATTACCATTATTGTTTTGGTTTTATTGATATAGCTATCAAAAAATATTTTTTAACTCAGCGATATGGTCATTTAATAATTTCGCTTTTAATGCATATTTTACTTTTCTTAACTAGTAATTATACCATTTTGAAAAGGCAGAAGATTTTGTAGATAGAGAAACACTTTTATTGAAAAAAATCGTTATCTAAGGTTATTTCATTTCAGATATTTATTCTTTTGATTTAATTTCTGAGTTTGATAATAGAAATCTTTTATGAATGTGATTTAAGTAGAGAGAATGCAGTATATTAATTTTTGTGATAATAATAAGATAAATTTTTGTGTAGTAATAAAATATTAAAAAATAAGTAAACAAAATTGGTCTCTCCACTTAATATAAAAGTGATGTTTTCTGCTTATTTCTTTTATCCATATGGTGTTTACAATAATAATAAAGAAAGTTTACGTTATTTTGTAACAAATACTGAAATATCTGATATATCATTTAAAGTTTTTAATAAATTAATCATTAAAAACTTTAAAAACGTTAAAGTTTCTTTTGATAAATAATTTGTTATAATAAAATTTGTGTCACATTTGTTTTTATGAAATGATAAAAATAATTTCATATGTCACAAAAAACAAAAAATTATATTTAAACTTCTTTAATATTCTTATTTTTTAGGAAAGAAATATTTTAATATGAAAGAAAATGAAATGATTGTTGTAAAGATAAAGAAATTGAAGATTAATAACTAAGACAATTTTTTTTAATTTGATTTAAAATTAATTTGAAATTATATCAAATAAATTTTCTTTTTTCCTTTTTTACAAAAGTTAAGTTTGTTCACAGAAAAAAGAATTAAACTTATAATTTTATTATAATTATATATACGTTTAATGTTAAGCTGCATTTTTTCAATATATATTTATTGAGAAAATATAAAAGAATGTAATTTATTGTTATTTGAAATACAATGTGTCTTATTATTTAAATAGTTCAAAGTATATTAATTAAATTATTTGTTTCTATATAAAGAAGAAACTGTGGAACTTATTTATATTTCTATATTTATAAACAAATTATAAGATTAATAAATTTCCATTAAAGATCTTAAGCTCATATCATCAAACTATAACAGAAAATTGGAAAACATAATCTTTTAAAAGTTTCCTAAGGAGTTGTTATTTTAATATAAAATTTACTATTCATATTTTTGACTTGAAATCTTTAGCAATCAGTTTTTACGTTTTTGTAAGACTCATTTATGCTTCAACAGGAAATATGTTTTAGTTTTCTGGACAGTATCTAAAATCGATTCTATTGATCTGAAAATCTTATTGCAAAACAAGATTAATACAATGTTTCTATTCCTTAAGATGATTACTTACTTTTTGAGATGATTATTACGAAGTATAAGCCGACATAATACTTACTGTAAGTAAGTATTATGTAAGCTTTTAATAATGAGCTTAACTACAATGTAAGAAGACACCAATCGATTGGCGTTCTTTTCATAAAGTAAAACATTTAAGTATAAAATAGATTATCGCGATAAATTTTTTTCATTGAATACCGTTAATGAATAGTGGTAATTCATTAACCACAGAAATTTTAATTTATATACGTTTTGAATGCTTAAAAATAAAACTGCTCTGAATGCAAATTAGTTGCGCTGAAGTCGCAGTACGTCATCTGACTGCTGTGCTTAACTGCGAATGTTATAAGAATTCTAGATACACACTTGGATGCTGACATCTATAAGGCGCTTTGCATTCTTTCAAGGCTGGTACAATAAATGATATTTCCTGAGATAGGATGATAATGTTAGAACTATAATGTCTAGTATTGTCATTCTATAATATCATTTGTTCCTCCTTACATAATTTGAATCAGTCAAGTGCTTTTTGAACAGCAAAAATTTAGCACATGAAGTTATCTACAGATAACCAAATTTGCATTCAGCCTACTTTGAATAATTTAGAGAGATGTGTGACTATTCTCTAGCTCCTTACTCAGGCATTTGCTACATTTACAACTCTATTGCAAGATTTGATTCCATATTTTTTTTTGTTGAAATAACAGACCACATAATTTAAATCATTACATGAATATATAATAGGTGGGAATACACACAAAGCATACATGAGCGAGACTATAAGACATAAAGCAAAGCTATTTTGTCTTGTTGTTTCATAAGATGATCCATACTGAAAATTATTTTACATCTAAGTGATTCCCTCGACTTGTTAATGAAATATTACTTGAGTTTGAAGGTGATAAAAAACATCTTGAAAAAGAGAATTGAAAATTTGTTTTAGCATTTCTGGCTCTTTTAAGCTTTCGTAACGTTTTTTGATAATTATTTATTTATAAATTTTTCTGTGTTTAAATTAAATATTTATTTTGCATTGCGTATCATTTCAAGCAAATTTACCGGAATATTTCTGAGTCAATTCCATGCCTTTTTACTTCTTAATAGAAATGCTCGCACTAAAAACAATTGTTTTATTAGTCTGATTGAGAATTGCTTTTATTTCATATGTGAATCTGCTGTTTAAAATTTTCAGTTTTTTATCTTACTTTACATGAAAATATTATTTGTTGAAGGAGAATATTTTTTATTCGCAAGATATTTTTAGGGTATCATAATAATATGTCAAAATAATTCAGAAAATTTAATAAAATATTGTTTTCGATGATATAATTGATGAAAATGCTTAAGAATGCATAAGTATTTTGAATCATATGTAATTCAAAGAACTTCTACAGCAAAAACTATGCATGCCTATTAATATATCAACTATTAATATATAACTTCTAACTAACTTCTAAACTATGTATGTCTATTAATATATAACTTCTAAAAAATTACTTTGATAGAGTTATACTTTAATACTTATGCATACTTCTATCTCATTTTGGAATCAAGTTACTTAAAATTATGATATTCACAAGCGAGGATTTCTAACTTTTTTACTTACTTATATATTCAAAAAAATAATTGAAATTTTGAAATCACTCTAAAGTAAAATTGCACATTAAATATCTAAATAAGCATTATCACAACTATAATGTAACTAAAAACAAAAAGATAAGTTCAAACAAATAACATAAGGAAAACGCTCTGAAACACACATGTTACATAAGTGACGAAAAATAAATATACCTTAGAACTTAATAATGTGAATGAATTGCTATAATATTATAACATATATGACCAAAATGTTAGAATACGACAAAACAAGTGAAAAGTCATATTCTAATATATAACTGAATTTTTCCATTTAAACATACTTTTTCAACGAATCGTAATACTGGTTTGAAACGGAGCAGTAAAAAGATGGAATTTTACCCATACATACACGTTTTTCGACACCAAGGTTTAGATTTCACTAATTGCGGTTATAGCACTAATTGCGGTTATAAGCTTGTATATAAGTGTAACACCTTAAAAACTAAAATAATTTTCAATAAACATGCATTATTCATATCTATAAAGCTATTATGTTATTGAAAAAATTACCTTAATGGCTGGTGAGGAGAAATTTGGAGGGAATTTATTCAAGAAATCTGATTTTATATGAATGCGTGTGCGTATTCCCTTTTCAATTGATATGTTAATTACACACACAGTGAATTTTTCATTTGATTTTTTTTTATTTCATTAAGTCAATTTCCTGGTAGTATCCTTAATTTATCATCCGAAATTTAATGCAGTGCTGTAAATGTGTTAGTTTTTCTAAACTTCAGAACCAAAATCACATAGTATAGTAAACAAAATTAATGACATTAAATTTTGTTCACTATACTATGTGATTTGCGGGAAGAGATTCTGTTATTTGTCGCCCAATATATTTTCCCAAATAGTGATATAAAATATTTTGCTGTTGAATAAATTATTGGTCTTTTCAGCTAAGATAATAATGACTGGCTAAAAAAAATTTTTTTTACCAACTCGTTTTTTTTTACTTCGATAACGAAATCCCATTGACTTATTATTAGATAGCTCTCACAGAATTGTTTTTTAAGGACCCACTCAAAATCTTTATTGTGTATAATTTGACTTTTAACTTAATTATCAAAAATCAAATTTTATATGAAATTTAATTTAAAATTCAATTCATGAAAACCAAATTGCCTAAAAATTTCGTAATCTCTAAACTCCTTTTTTTTTCAATTTTCACTATTACTATGGAAATTTGTACAATTATGTATGAAGACTTTTGAAAATTGTTATCTTAAAAGCTACATTTATGAGTTCCAAACAATGCTTAACCAATTAAAAATTTGTTTTCCTATTCTGTTAATAGCTATAGTTTATTAACCTTTATTTTGTATATGAGAAAATTATTTTATTTAGCTTTAACTGGAGGGATATTGTCAAAGAATTGATGAATTTAGTTATAATAGTTCACTTAAGATAATTGTTTATTTGAAGTTATAAGATAAATATACGCTCTTAGATATGCATACTGTTTTTAAAATATGAAGAATTAATCGAGAGCATTGAAATCTTTTTCTGGGTAATATTAATATTAAATTAATTACCAGAGCTAATTAGAGGAATTAATCTGATGGAAATGAAAATTTTCTAATGGATCATTTCAATTACGGTATTTTATTTTTGGAAATCAAAGTTAGTAAACTGGAAAATGAACATGTGTTGAAGTTCTCAAAAATTTTGCATAGTTCCAAACTTAGAAATAATTGAAAGCATGTTTTTCAGATGTATTCCTTTCTATGGAATTATCTGCCAAAATATGTTACTTTTAATTTATTTTAATCTTAAGAAATATCTTACTTTTATTCATCCAATCTAATTTTGTAATTATTTTATAAATTTACGCTTGTAGTTATTCTTATAGAAGCTTTTTCCATTTTTCTATATTAAAAAAATGTTATTTTTGTACTACATGATGACGAAAACTATTATATAGTTAAGCTGAATTTTTCAAATTAGAAAAATCATTCATAACATTTTAAAAAAGACTATTTACAAGATACTGAAGATGTTCTTACTCCCAGGTCTTTAAATACTTCGCTCAAACATTCGTTTAATGACATATTCTTTTTTTAAATTTCTATGTAAAAATACACACACACACATAAATGTATGTATGTATACATGCATACATACATACATACATACATATATATATATATATATATTGCTTGAGTTCATTATTATTTCAGAAATATTTGTGTGTAATCTCTCCTTTATAAATTATGTGTGAAATTAATCATGAGTATCAGTTTGAATTTTACCGCATAAAATAATGGAATAAGGCCATATAACATTTTAAGAATGGTATTTTTCACTGCTGTAGAATTAATCATGGAAGATATATTGAATGTTCACTCATTTCTACCTTTAATTAACATGAATAATATTATTTCAAATACCGCCTACGAAGAATTTGGTTTTTAGGTAAATTAGAAAATGGCATGATGTAATCTTTTAAATCATGCC
>JAPDSC010009390.1:56623-130596 GCA_026290005.1 Latrodectus geometricus | reverse complement strand
TATATATATATATATATATATATATATATATATATATATATATATATGTTGGATATACGAGTGATAAAGTTAATGTTTTTGTAGAAAATTGTGGAATTTTGGAGCAGTAATTTAAAACAAAAAACCTAACAATGTTTGCAAATGTCGATGATTGTACTAAAACATACAATGTTGAAGAAGAACATGTAGAATTTGTTTTTGTGACCATTGAAAATTATTTAGCCATGCTGGTGAAGAATTTTAAAAAGTATTTTCTTGCTGACGACAAAATGATAGCAAGCTACAAGTAGGTTAGGGATCGATTTCACATAAGACTCCCGAAGGACTCTCAATTGATGAGGAAGAAAAATTCATAGACTTCACAACAAGTGGCGAAATCAAGAAACAGTTTTGTAATAAATCTGTTTGAATATTGGACAGGAATTGAGGGTGATTTTTCTGCACTAAAAAAACAAGAGTATTTTGCATTTTATTACAATTTTCAACATCCTATCTTTGTGAAACTGGATTTTATGCCGTGGCTTCTTTGAAGACAGAATATAGATCGCGGCTAAATATAGAAACAGAACTGGGAGTGGCAATTCCTAATATTAAACCTTCCTTCGAAAAACTTTTCTCTGCAAGACATGCCCAAGGAAGTCACTAATAATTATTAAATTTATTTTTGATTTAAAATGTTTTGATTAAGTAAAATGTTTTACTTTAATAAGTCATTAAATATGTCGAAACGTATCTTGTTTTATATGTGCGTGTGTGCTTTCCTTTCAGTCAGTTAATCAATTTTTTTAAAATAATATTTTCTCTTGGATATTTTCACGACCCCTAGGGGGTCACGCCCCATAGATTGAGAATCGCTAGTTTACTGAAAGCCTTGTCTGTAACATAAAGTACTTCCCTAAATCCTGCCAATTCATAATACTCTTTACTCCCATTTGAAATGAACAGTTCTTAATACTATTGCAACCACCAGTAATAAGACTACTTGGGGAGAGCAATTCTTATGTCAGACAGAAAGTATCCTCCGCTAAAGTCGTCCAATAAAAAATTAAAAATATAAGCTCCATAGTTTGAGTTAGCTTTTTGTTGTTTAAGAAATTTGATTTCCTCAGATTTTCAGTTCAAATTCTGATTGAAAAGGTATTGATATTAACATAATTAAATTACTTCCGATTGTGTCTAAAAATTGTCTTATGACAGGCTTTTGCTTATGATTGACTGCTTAAAATGAATACTTTAAAATAAATAGCATATCATTGTGGGATTTTTATTAAAATAGCCGAAAGTGGGAAATCTTTTTATCCAAAACAGATTCTACAAAATCATCAACGCTCATGTACAATTGATTTTTCAGTGCATTATTCACACATTTATTCAGATATTTCTTGATAAAGTAACTGAACATATTCCAATGGTTATACCTTTTTGTCTCCTTACATATGATACCTATTTGTTTAATCTATAAACTAATAAAAAATCATCGTACTAATTAATATGTATAATATTAATGAGACCTATTTTTCTTTTGTAAAAACTGACCGTAGAGAGACAAATAAACCAAAGCAAATTGTTTTCCTGTATTATAATTAGCATATTCAAAAAGTAATTCACCTTAGCAATTTATTCATAAAATATCAGTTTTTGATTTCAAAAGTGTTTGAAAATACGTTTCTTTGGAAACAATACGAAATGATAATATAAAATGCCACTATTTCCAATATGAAAATACTCAGTAACTTATCTCTTATCAATTATTTCAAACACTTAAAAAACAGGCTTTAAAAAAATTCTTGAATATTAGAATGGTTTATACATTAAGATTGATATTTCATGGGGAAAAGAACTTAAGAAATATGAAAATGTCTTTTTCTATAGGATTCTGAAGATATTGAAAGCAATGAAGAGCCTTCACTTCAAGCAACTGGACAGACTACATACGATGATATCTCGACTAAACAAGGTAAAGAAATAATTGAATTATAACTCTTAAAATAAAAAAACGTATATATTTCGTTTACATTTCATTCGTATATATTTTTAATGAACGTTTTTTATATCTTAAATATAAAAAACGATTACTAAATTTGATTTGATAAACGATTACTAACGATTACAAATTACTAAATTATAAACTTTTAAGCAGAAATTTGCCCTTTCACAGTAAATTAAATCGTATTTTTGAAATACTTGCTTTCAAATTATTAAAGTTGTTGTGATATTAGAAGATTTTCTGAACATGCGGTAAATTTTTTCAACTTACTCGACAGACAAAAATATTGTAGTTTTTAATATAATAGGAAACTAAATGTCATGAAAAAAATGAAATATTATTTTTATATGTATTTATTATTTAACATAAAAAACAAAAGAAATAAAAGTAACAATTTTTGTATTCTCTTTTTCGTAGAAAAATTCGAACAACCCATCATATAATAAACAAAAGAAATAAAAGTAACAATTTTTGTATTCTCTTTTTCGTAGAAAAATTCGAACAACCCATCTAGGATACAATGGCATGGAAAAACCTTTTTTTATAAGTCAATTCATTCATTGAAATACAGATATACATTAGTAGTGACCTAAACTTTAAAGAATGCCATTATCTTTATAGAAAAGGGTGAATTTATATATAGTATTATTTGAAATACACGAACTATTTTCTGCGTCACTAAACACGTGCAGATTATAACAACAAAATAAAAATTTACACTCAATCACAAGTTCTGTTTTACATTTGTAAAATCTTGTAAAATATATATTATACACAAATTAAATATTATTTATTTTCAATTGAAAAGAATTCGGAAAATATCTACATTTTCTTTATATAATGCAGAGAAAGGAACAAACATTTTCGATAGGTTTATTTGTCTCAATGAAAAATTAGATTAACAGTAAACAAATTCTAACTCTAAAATGAGTCATATTCAAACTCTAAAATGAGCCAACTACAAGAGATCTAAATTTCAGTTGGTCACAGAAAGAACAAGACTGTTGTGTGTTTTCTTAGAAATTCAAATATTGTTTTAAGAACTGCTAGAGAAAATGTACAGTAAATTTAACGATTTATAACCAGATTTTCGCTTGCAACTTTCTAACTTAATGGCAAAAGTTCATCATATAATTCAATCCAAGTAAATCAAATGACAATATCTTAAAGCAACCTTGAAAAATAACCTATATACAAATGAAAAATTGCCGATAGTCTGATTTGTCTTTCATTTATGGTTTGGGGTCATCATAGTACACTTGATGCAAAATGCGAGTCTAGGGAAAACTATGAAAAGTCAATAATTACAATACAACTGTTAGCTCTTTTGATTCTTATCTGACACGCACAGTGATCCCTGTGATTAATGCATCTCATGATTTTATCCATCCATCAGTTTCAGTTGAAATTTTGACTCTTGGAAACTAAGTCACTTCATTTTATTCCTTTATTGACTAGTGGTATGCTCTGCATAACGCAGCAGATGAATCATTTTTCAACTTATCCTTAACCATGCATGTCTTTCAGCTGCAATAACTGACTATTTCTAGTTATGGATTATCGTTACATGTGGACATCTTCATTAATGCAATTGTGTTAAAATCTGATGTAATCAGTTATATATTTTTTCTTCTTATCTCCAGAATAACATGCCAGAACGCATGATACACGAATCTTAAAATGTTTCATACATAATTCACAAATTTTTATTACAGATTGTCAAACTTGCATGATTTTGGACTATTAATACATATTTTACGTATTGCGTATTGAATGAATATGCTTACATGATACTTGTATTACTAAAATCACAATTCTCTCATTTATAATTAAATGGGATATTAATTTTTCACCCCGGCACATGATTGTATAATTTATTATGTAATTTATTTTGTAGTATGATTAAAACTAACTCCTGTTTTGACAATATTTCTGTATTCTTAAAAGTAATTTTTCTGTTGTGTATGTTTTATTTTCGAAAATTCACATTCTTATAGTAAATAACTTTCTTTAATTGAAATTATTTTGATATTTCAGAACCTGTACAGTAGTTTTTATAATTGGATTATTACTGCTATATTTGAATATTTTTCATATTCATTCTTTAGAAATAATCAAATTTAAAACCCAAAATTTTGATAAAATGAACTTTTAATGTTTAAAACGTTTGCTATTTTTTTAGAAAAAATAATTAGAAATGCTTATAATTTAAAAATTAGTCGAGAAGATAATAAACATTTTCCAACTTATTAACGAAAAATATTTAGTAATTTATGATTAAAAGGGTTTTCTGATTCAAAACAGACTTCGAAAACTTTATTTAAAAGAAAGAAAACGGTTTAACCACCAATTTTACTAATAAATTCTCTAGTTTTACCTCTAATTTAACCTCTCAAAAAAGTAGTTTTAAATTTAACTTTTGTCCACTGATGTAAAATCATAATCAGATTAAGTAACACTATCACATTGATTTCTTAAGCTTAAAAATTTATAATTTTTTCAAAAGTTTATAATGTTTATTTGTATATATCATGTTTCCAATTTATTGGGTACGATATATTTTTATATTTAAAGTATTTTTCTAACAATAAAAGTTTATATTCCTTCCAGAAGATATTAGTGAAAGTCCAAAAGACGAAATAACTGCTGGACCTTCTCAACAGTGTCCTTCGGAAAATAATTATTCATCATTGCAGTGGTGTCCAGAACCAATGAATGAAGAACCAATAAACATGATAAAAGGAGACATTTCAAATACTGATGATCATTTATTTGAACGATCTATAGTAAGTATTGAAAGCAAGATCTTAACTGAAAACTGTATTTTATTAGTAAAATGAAGGAAATTTAAGGTGTACAAGAAAAATAATTTTTCTTATCGTAGAATTTTCTTTGTTACCGTTTTTAATCATGAAGCCATTAATTTTATCATGTAATGAGGAATTAATAATACTAATAGATTATCAGGAGAGAACTAGCCGACTTTATGTTTAAGGTGATGATTAATTATTCAAAATTCAAGCACTCATCAAATGTCTCGATTAATTGAAATTATGTCTTTCTTAAAACAGTTTTAAAAAAACGGAAAATATTTTCATAAAATCAATATTAGTTGTACGCTAAAATTTATTGAAAATCAAATTAATTTCTGTAAAAATATTATTACATCAATCAAAACGTATTTAAAATATGTTCTTTCTAAAAAATTTAAATTTAAAAAAAAAAAAAAAAAAAAAAAAAAAAAACGAATGATTTTATAAGATTTACAATTAAAATTTTCTGCAATGGTTATTTTATTAAAAGCAAATATCTTTATTATTTTAAATAATTTATTTACTAAGTACGTAAAATTTTAAATTAGATGCTTACTTTATTTACTGACTAAATGCAAGTAATCCAGATTTGATATTTCATTAAATTATAATAAATATTTTATATCTTAGAATTCTATTGCTAAAAATTTAAAACATTTCGTAATTCATTAAATAATTTTAGAGTCCTTAGCACAGAGAAAATATAAAAATGTAAATGTTTAATACTTAAGAAACATTCAGACTTTATCAATTGCCTATTTTAATTACACATGTGATTTTTCCCCAATCAGCTATATTTGAAAAGAAAAGATATTGAAGCACATATTCGGAGCTATGTTATACTAACAAATGTGTTTTTGCATTTACTAGGTTTTACCAATAAAAAATTAATCTAAAAGTAAAAGAAATATATTAAATAATAATATATAACAAAAATTAATTACAGTATAGAGAATGACAAAAGAAAAATAATTAAAGAATTAGAAGTTCGTTTAAAATTAATGTTATTAATTTTATCTCTAATAATTCGTGTGTTAAAAATTATCAAAATAAATTTTTTGAATGTTTGAAATCGTACATTTGTTAATATGGTGCTTTTTATGATGAAACAATTTGATACACTCTGATCTCTACCGTATCTGATTTCTACTTTTTGGCAATTATAAAAAGTATTTTTATATCAATGCATCTAATTTAATGTATAATTGCATCTTCAAAGAAGAAACTCGATATATTAATGTGTATCATTCAAGATGACTGCTGATATTAAAACTATCATTAATTGTGCAATGGAAGCAGATTCAAGTTTAATCATTTACTTCAATAAACATTATTTTTCGTTTTCCCACTGTGAATTTTAAATGTTCCTCACTGAAAATGTATTGATAAAAATGTTAATATGATTTATTATTTTTTTTCATTAAAACTGGAGTATCGATTCCTGTTTTTGAAACAACTCCTATCACTATAGCATTTTCAGTTTTTGTTTATAACGATAAATTACTTGAAAGGCTTAATTAAATAAATAGACGTAAAATAACAATATTAATTAAACATATTGCAGTTCCAAAAATTGCAATGAAATAAAAATCATAATATAAAACAAGAAATTTAATAAGCAACATTGAATAATTTTATTATACTAATTAAATGGTAGAAAAAGTACATTTAATAGTATAAATAAGGGTTACTAATTAAATAAATTTACAAAAAATTTAAGAATGTTATACAATTGAACAATATTTTAAATAATTCATTAAATCTCAACTCATCAAATGATAAGATAATAATGTTTTAAAATTATTAATCATTAAAAAAATGCTAATTAAATGGATAAAAATAAAAACGTACACGAAATTAAAAAGAGCTATTATAAGTTCCTAATCTTAATATTAAAATCATAAAAATGCAACCAAATCTTTTAGGCATTAAAATGACTAAACTTTTTGTCTGTCATATGAATTTAATATTTTAATATATATCATACTATTATTAAATGAATTTTTATTTTCTGACAGAGTCCATGTAATGGTTTCTTAAAACGAGAAGCTTCAAGTACACCAGATAACTTATCAGCTGGAACAAAAGATGATGAGGATGAAGATGATGATGATGATTCTGACAAAATTGATATTAATAAGTATGATCCAGAAAGACTTAAAGCTTTCAATGTAAGTGTAAATCAGTAATTCTTTTGTTCATTATGTGAAATGGTTTAATAATTTCTGAACAAAAATCCTTGAATGTATGAGTATGACAAATTTTCTCTTTACATTAGAATACGAAACTAAGTTATAAGCAAACTTGTTTTACATCTTACGTAACAATGAAAATTATACTTTTTCTTTATATTTTATTATTCATTACTTTATTTATTACATAAATTTTCAATAAAAGGAAGGAAGTTTTTTAAAATGGAATCAAAGTATGTTAAATGAATCAACGCTGAAACCGGTAATAATAAAACTTTGGGGGTGCAAAATATAATAAGTAGCTTGAGTTCATATGGTTTATATCTGCTGAGTGAAAAGCTTAAAAATAAAAGCTAGAAATTGTAATATTTAATATGAAGATATTTATTGTATTTGTATATTGAAGATACTGTATTTGCGAAAATTTGTAAGAAATTTATTGGTTGAAAGCAGTTTATTTTTTTATCTTAAATGAAAAGAAATATTTCATTGATTAACCTCCTTATATAATTTCTTGTTAAAATTTCATTCATTTAGATGTTTGTACGATTATTTGTTGATGAAAATTTGGATCGAATGGTTCCCATCTCTCGACAACCTAAAGACAAAATCCAAGCTATCATCGATTCTTGTGCGAGACAGTTTCCAGAATTCGGAGAGCGTGCTCGAAAACGGATTCGAACCTATCTAAAATCTTGCAGAAGAAATAAGAGATCAAGAGAGAATAATAATTTTGAAATGGTATGTAATAAAATTCTTATTGTATTCTGCTTTGATTTCATAGCATATTTGTGAAAATTAATGAGCACATTATCTATTTAATATGAAAATTATATAACTTGCTCGGTTAATGTGAAAACTCTTCTACAAATATAATTTCATGCAATTTATGAGCTCATAGCTCTGTATTAATATGAATACAGAAAGCCCATTTATATATAATTATTCCATAACACTAGATATCACTTATTAATTTAACTTATGCTTTAAGGTAATTGTTTTGACTAGGTATATTGAATGAAAAATGAGGCACATAACAGAAATGAAATTTCCTTCTAAGTTTCTCCTTAATTGATAAATCCTATATTGTCTACTATAATTACTGGCAAATAATATAATGTAATTATTGGCAAATAATATTATGAATAGAGTAGCTTTCTAAAAACTACTTTTATATTAGGTTAGGGGAAAAGAAATTCATTATTTTTATGCGAAATTGAAGGCCTTATTTACATGTCATGTTTTTGATTAACTTTGTACAAATGATTTCAAACTGTTTTATGTTTCTATCTGGCTGACCTTTAGCTTCTGGATTGCTAACATGCTGGTCAACTTCGGACATTTTTGGAATTTCATCGATATATTACACGATAGGCCAACCTGTGCAAGATATATATTCAACACCAAATATAACTGAATGGAATCGATGAAATCGAAATTCCACGTAATTGACAGTTACTATATCCCAACCTTAAATTCCACGTAATTGGCAGTTACTATATCCCACCATTCCCGATTTTTAACTACTTGATTTGTATTTTCGCCTTTATCCAAAAAAAAAAAAAAAAAAAAAAATGGACTGCATTTTCTTTCTGTTGACTTCCATTTTTAACATCCAGTATCTTATAACTGAATGGATCGAATAAAAAAAACAGCAAAGCATTTTTTAATGTGAAATGTGGTCTTTCCAACGAACATAAATCTAAAATTGCATAATCAATATTTAATAAGATATCGAACACTACAGTCATCGAGAAAAAATAATGTGGATTTCTTTTTCCCCAATCTAATATTATTTAAATAAGTCATTCAAACAATGAATTCTAAAAAGTATGCAAATTGGTTATTAAAATAAACAAGGAAGTGATAAAAAGTTAAAAAAGATATTAAGAGGCGAGACAGCAAAATATGCCTGAAAAATAAAGGAGATGGCGAGCAAAGCTATGTAAAAAACTATTGTGATATTTCTGAGTAAACGAGCACAACACAGGGTTATAACACAGAAAAATATACTAAAGTTATTGTAATCAAAATACGGATTAATTTTTTTAGTCATAAAAAAATTAAATTCTTTCATTATAATAAAATAAATAAAACATTGTTCCAAAGAAATATTCTGTTTAAATACAAGTTATATTATCGTAGATGAAATCTTTTAAAAAATGGAAAATCTGAAAAACGGGTCTTCCAAATTAACAAAATTCATAAGTAAGGATAATAATTTCAAACTTTTTGAAAACAAATTAAATATTCCTTTTCGAAGGGTGAAGTTTTTGCTATATTATGAAACACGTAATTAATACAAAATAAATTTTAGTGAAATGAAACTTAAATCAACTTTTCCCTCTTCAATATTACAATGCTGGCTTCTGGTTTTCTAACATGAGAATTTATTTAGAATAAAAACGAAACATATTGATTGAGAGGTTTACAGATTATTTTTAGGTTTGTTCAGATTAATCGAATGTCCGGTCCAGTTCTTCCGGATTAAGAACACTCAATTTTATTTTCTGTCTTTCAGGATTATTTCATCTCATAATATAGAACGTGACCCATAATAAGATTAGTTACAGAGAAAAATAAATTAAGCGTAACTAATAATAGTTTAAAATGGCAAAGATTTGTCAGAAAATTTGTCAATGGCTAACAATTAAAAGCATAGCATTTATGAGAAGAATTAAAAACATTAATAATCTATAATAGCTCAATATTAAAAAATATAAAATTATACGAAATCAAAAAATTCCTTGAGAAATATTGCTACTATTTTTTCATTTTTTTTAACTGATTAACTGTTTATAAGCTGTGTTTTTTAACCCTAATATTTGATTATTTTTAAATAATTATTTTACAAAATTCTTTCTTGAATGACTAATATTGTTGTTATTAAAAATCCCTTTACAGGTGCGTAATACTCAACCGCATTTGACTTCAGCTCTTGCTGAGCAAATTTTAGCTAATGCTTGTGAAAATGAAAGCCAAAATGCAAAGAGGATGCGCTTAGGATTGAAACCTTTAGCAGTAAGTCATAGAGAAATGCTTTGTAATATATAAACATATATTCTAGAGAGTGAATTAACAATTCTAATGTGTAAATTGGCCCTAAACAAAATTCTTTAGTTGGTTTTATCACAGAATTTGCGTTTGTCCTTTCTTAGCCACCTCTCTTCATGATTTTTTAGACATTTTTCTTCTAGATATTTTAGCCACTATTCTTCTTGTATAATACTGTATGCGTGTTTTATCTCTATGATATCATTTTACTCTAGCACTTTAAATAATTCTATTCATGCAGATTTAAGAAATGTTAATTAAAAAATCTTTTTTTTATATCAAACAATCACAATTAACAAAGATTTTACAATAATTAAATAATGTCACCTTAAACTAGTAATTATTAGTACTGCAGTATTATTAAATTTTACAGACATATTTTTTATTAAAATTTAGTCCTTATTTACAATGATGAAAACTCTCGAATTATAATTTCTTAAGATATTATTCAATAACTGAATCCTGATTTATAATGATGGTAGCTAAAAAGCTTCCTTAATATATTATCAAAAACAAATATATTTTGACAAATTGTATAAGCGATCAACACTCATATACTGAACGATATGTTTTCTTAACTTAAGTACTATTAGATGACGATTGGACTGATAGACTTATATTAGAGTTTTATCCTAAAAAACTTTTATTTAGAATTGAAAATATTAAAATAATTACCATAATTAACACTATGTTTATTTCAAAAACAAGCACGTTCCCATTGTTTGGGTCCCTAACTTTTCTCGCATTATATTTATAAAGGTAAAAGTAAGGGACGAAATATATAAAATAAAATATCTTGCTGAGTTCTTATACTCGTATTATTTTATAATAGAAATATAAGAATAATATAGAGATATATAATACATATAAGGCATATATATATACGCATATATAATACATATAAGGTATATATATATATATATGTATATGTATATATAAATAAATACTTCCTTATGCTCATCTTCAGCACATGCATAAGCATTGGAATAATACAATCATTCTCTAGAGGACTCGTCCATACTATGCATTTCCAAACATTTTATTTTAAATCCAAATCTTAAAGGAAGTGACAAAATAGTTGTCAAATCTCAGTAAATTAAGTTTCATTTCTAGAACCAAATGCTAATGATGTAATACTGCATGGATAACTTGCATTAGACATAGATATTTTCACGGGTCTGGAGCAGCCTGAAAGTGAATAGCATAATCTGCATCAGTTTAATTTGCATTTTCAGTGAATTACCACCTTTAAACAATATTTGAATTAAATATGATTTAATTAGTCTTATTGGAATTGTGTGTGTGTATAATCGTTTACTATTTTACTCATCATACATGGAACTGTCTATCGCGTTATTTATTCTGCCAGTTATATTTTATAGATTGTGTAATTCGTAACAATATGCATTTGTGTCAATTTTTGACATTTGGATGCATTTAGTTATTAATTTTTAGTATTCATGTAAGCAAAAGATGATTTTGTATTAATTAGTTGATGCTCCACAATTTTTCAACTGGAAATTCTCTGCTATATTTATCTTTAATTTTTTTAATTTTGACTTTTTTAACTGCCATATTTGATAATTTGAACTATTGCTATCTCTCTAATTGTGTTTACTGTAGTCGCTTTACGTGTAACATTTTATAAATTTTCCTACTTTATTACTTTCCGCTAGCAAATAATTTCCTGATATATGATGTTCTTTCTAAGAACACTTTGACTATTAGCAAAACATTCTTACGATTATTATATTTGTTTGCATCTTCATGGAAATTTTAAAATTGCAATTGTTGGAAAAACTACTACCTGAATCCTTTGTAATATATTTATACAAAAATTCAACTTTTTTTTTATCTTTCTTTGGACCTTGCGCCACAAAACCCAACCAACTAACCAACCTTTTTTTTTATCTTTCCAAAAGTTTTAATAATTTAATGGAAAACGTATTTTTACATTTATAAAAATAATTTACTTAAAATTCATCTCTAATCTCACTGCGTAAGTTCATATAAAATTCATGTTTTCTAGGCAGATGTAGAAAGATCGAGATCGGAAAATGTTCGCAGTCCACAGCCAGAAACTAATATTTTACAAAGTACCTTACGTCAAGGAAAATCTGCCAGTTCTAGTCTTCTAAATGGTTCTTCTAACTCCTCTGCTTATTCATCAAATTACCGTTTAGTGCCAAATACTGCTACGAATGGTCATGTAAATGCCATATCCAGCAATGGTAAGTAAATTTAAGTTGTATTAAATATTCCAGTCTAGAATATTTAAATTTATTAGAAGTAATTGATTTTTATGAATTGTGTTAAGACTGTATTATGAATCAGAAAACAAGTTTCAGAATTAAAAAAAAAACCATTTAACTAATGTTAATAGTTTTATAATCAACATTGTGCTGTGCATTGGTTGAACATATTGCTGCTAAAGAGTGTTTCTATTAACATTTGTGTGCGCTTGTTTGGATATTGCTCATCTTATCAACACTTCGTCGTATACTATGATCTGTAATATAAAATTGGTTAAAATCCTCATAGTTATAATATTTAATATCTCTAAATTTAATATTTGGGATTAAATTATTTTATACTGCATTAACTGGAATTAAAACAAAACTAGAGATATGTAAATGTTCACGTATGTAATAAGTAAAGATAAAAAAAAAACTTATAAATTCTGCTTTTCAAAGTTATGAAATAACGTTTCATTAAAATGAATATTGAGCCTCTCAGATGGAACATTCCGATAGACTTAACATTAAAGTTATGGATGCGATACAAGCTTGTATATGCTTGTGAGGAAAGACAGAGATTCCTAGTCTCACAGTCATCTCAGTGTTTGTTTCAGATATGAAAACTTTAAGACATCAGACGCTCAGTGCCTACCATTCGCTGCATATTTGATCGACGGAAGTTTTGATGACCTTAATAACCAGAAGTATATATAAACAAAATAAAGGCTGTTGATGTATATATTTATGTGTAATAATTTTTCTTGTGATTCGTGTAGGGCCTCTTTTCATTTGAATTATTTTCTATCTATTTTCACATGAATATATTATTTTCATTTGAAAATAGCTTCTAAATAAGATATAATGAATAAAAACACAAAATATCATAGAATATCATCAATATGCCATTGAACTGTTAAAGCTGTTAGCCGGATGAATATGACATATTTCCGTAAGCCACGTAGCATCTCATAATATCATACCAAAAGCAATGAAAGTATGCCTCTAAAAATCGAAAGTAGATTGATCATTTTTCCCAAATAATTCTATATAGGATATATTAGTCATCTGCACTAAAATTGAGATGATATTCCCACACAACACAAGTGTATGTTGAACGTCCACTGGACGTCATTTGGATGATCCACTATGGTCCAGTAGACGTCCATAAATGATCTAGTAGACTATCTACTGACCATCCAGAAGACGTCTAGTGGATGTCTAATAGACGTTCACCAATAGCTACTGGTGGTTGTGTTATGGATATGACGTCACATTCCGTAGTAGTTACGTCATGATCATGACATGGCAGAATGTTTATGAACTTCCAATCATTTACGAGTACTTTTTATGGATGGCTATTCCTCATGCTTCAATTATTTTGATAATCCCTTTTAAATTTCGTATTCAACTGTGAATTGGCTAATTTATTTAAAATTGTTAAAAAGTAATCGTTTTTAATTTGCTTAGCTTTATTTTATAAAGTATTAAAATTAATTTAGTTTCACAATAATAAATTTTACTAAGAATTCGTATAAAAGTAGACAACTCATTTGTTGTTATCTTGTGCCAGTTAGGCTGGGAAAATAGAGTGCGCTGCTCCACTTTTCCAACTGAACTGTAACTTGGTGTGGAGTCTAACTTCGTCAGTACACACATGCTATAGGTACCTGTTTATAAGGTAGGCAACCATTCACAACTCATTTATACCAGGAAAGGAAAAAGAGAGATAGTACATCCATGCTCCAACCATGATCCAAACCCAGGACCTCCTTATTCACAGTCAGTCATGCTGCCCACTAGACAAGGTGGGCGGCAAAAAACTTATTTTCTACTATAGGATATTTTTCAAATTAATTTTATTTAAATTTCAACTCATCTTAAAGAAATATTAATAATTATAATAGTTTCCCACTGAAAATGCTTTCAATAAGTATTAAATACAAATCACTAATCTTTTATGATTATTTATTTTCTTATAATTAAAAGTATAATGACTATAAAATCCTAACCTATAACTTATCAACATGGAATAAAACATTAATACTATGGCCACGAATTTGCTACAAAATTCCAACATATAAACATTAACATGGAATAAAAAAAAATAATTTATATTATTATCATGAAATTACTACAAAATTCTAATATTAACAAGGAATAAAAAATTTAAATTTAATTTGTACTATTGTTATGAAATAACAAAATTCTAACATATAAAAAAATTTTAATTAAATTTATACTATTGTCAAGAAGTTATTACAAAATGCTTTAAGCTTTAGAATTTAAGAAAATATTAAAGTGTGTAAATTTTATATTTAAATATATTCAGGAAATGTATTTAATTTCAAACATTATTTAATGAAAATTTAGTTAATGATTTTAAATAATTCTAAAAAATTGTATTTGTACTTATATACTTATATATTTGTACTGCATAAAGTTTACTAAATTTTGTCAATAAAATTTGCAAATACTTAAATTAACTATGGGTTTTAATTTACGGTTTAAAATAAAATTAAGTAAAATAATAGATAATGTTTAGTATTAAAAATCGTAGAATAATTTTACTTCACTTCAGAATTATTAAAAATAACCTAACGCCAGAAAAAAAAATCAATGTGGAATGTTAATTATAAATCTAATTTTTATTAAATAATATATATATATACATAATATTTCACCTTGCTGAATTTTGCAAGCTACGATAACTTAAGATAAATATCCAGTCTACATGCACAACGAACGTCCAATTGACTTTTATTTTTTTATCTACATAGATCCATGAATTGAGGTCCATAAAGTAACATCTGATAAACGTCTGTTAGAGGTCCATTATCGTCGACCAGCAAACTTCTACTGAACAGCCAATACAAAAAAATGAACATCCAATAGACGTCTATTTATTATCTATGACGTTGGCATCAGATATGGTGGATCTTTCGTGGACGTCTATTAGACGTACCTGGTTATGTGGGTTCATTGTCGAACAACACTTTACAATTTCGTCTGAAAATGAACATCAATGACTTCATTTTAGATTATTCTGCCGATGTTACAGAGACTAAATTAAGGTGTCCTATAGATAATCTTGTGAGACTAATTCTACTTCAGATAAGTGCTGTGATATATGAAAGATTCTATGGATTGATGTGAGAGAGAGATCATGATTCATTTATTAGCGAGCAATGAGACAGTTGGTAAATTCCAGACTGTTGCACAATAATCTGATCACAACAAAGATTCTTACATCTTGACCTCTAGAGGCTTTCATTTCACCAAAGAATGGCATGTACTATCCATTAATGAATCATTATTGTACGGCCATGTACGTATGGAATGGATGGTGCGCTTTGTTGAATGTAGCCAGTTTCTTTTGGGAGATTTTCGAGCTGTTATATATTTTGTGGGATGCATCTGCGGTTTGAAAGATCATTAAATTCTCATACATTCCTTAATTTCAAATTCTTAAATTTACATTCTTCATAAACTCTCTTCTTATGTTTGCTTGATATTTTGTCACGTTTATGAAATGTTCAGATGTTTTATATATATCTTATTAGGAAGTAAAGGTGATTTACTTTTCTATTTTACTAGGAGATTGTTTCCTCTAGAAATATTTTAACTATTAAATCTCTTAAGCTTTCTATGTAATATGCTTTTAGGCTAAGGCCTTATGGTAAAAATTAAGTTATTTTAAATTCTCCTTGAAATATCGTAAAGAATGATAGAAGCAAAGCTTCTATCGCTTTTCTCATTGTAGTTTCACCTTACATCTATATCTCAAATTTAGCATTCCCTTACATATATGATATCTTCTTATGTCTTAAATTTTAACATTTCTACTAAATATCTTATTTATTCGGTAGAAATGTGTACTGATCGCAAAAAAATACATAAATAAATAAAATTAGTAAATAATTTTTTTTTTAAATTTCATGGCAGATTGCATTAAAGTCATACTATTGCTTTTTCATACCAGTGAATTTTTGCTGATTGTGAATTAAGTACTGCAAAGATAATTTTATATATTTTTCAAATCATTTTGGTAAAATTTGAAATTAAAAAATATTGTTTATATTTATTTTACTTTTAGGACCAACTGATCTTAGCATGAAGAAAAATGTTGGTGGCCAAGGTGGGCATTCCCTTAATGCAACTGAAGTAACAGCTGTTAAACAATTAATAGCTGGCTACCGGGAATCAGCAGCTTTTCTTTTGCGATCAGCAGATGAATTAGAGCAACTGCTCTTGCAACAAAACTGACACTCTGTGATTCTCTTTAAACAGTGTGACCTACAAAAACTGGAAAAAGGAAAAAAATTGCAATCCTAAATATTACTTAAAATTCAGTGTTTGAATGCTGAAATTTGTGATCAACAGAACAGGTTGTTTTTAAGGCCACACTTTTCTAGTAAGGCTATAAAGAATATTTTTTCATCTCCCATTTATTGTTGTGATAAGAAGCTGTTCTGCGTGCCGATAATTTTGCATTGCATTCAACGCTTTCACACCAACGGGTTTTTAATAATTTTACAACTGCCTTTTCATGGTTCTTGGAAACACAATCTTCTAATGTATATTGTAAACACACTTTTATATATCTAAATGGCCTTTAAAGTCTCATATTCTACATTTTTGTCTTAATTAGATAAACACTGAGCACTTAAAAGTCACTTCTATAAATTAGTAATTTTGAGTTATGTAAGTATTTCTTCCGTACCTGAGAATTTGATGCAAATCCTGCCTTGATAAGATGCAGCTTTTCTCGAGTCATGGCATTGTAACTCAAAATTTAAGATAGGGGAAAACATTTTTCATGAAATGTAACTTTATAGCTAAATTTCCTTAAATATTTACTTTGAATTAAGCTACAGTAGTTTAAAATGAAGTTATAACTTTATTGCAAAAAGGTTTAAATATTGATGTTTTTCTCAGCTACAAATAAATTTAAATTAGAAGTATTCTGTAATTAACTGTTCCTAATTCGTTATAAAAATTTATTTTAATTTTATGCAAAAAATTATAACAATTTAGCTTTCCTATAGAGAATTCAAAACTTCTGAAGTATTAAAATTTTTATTAATTAATCATAAATACGTTTGCAGAAAATCTATCTTTAGAAATATTTTAACCTGAAAACTCATCTATAAAAAAATTCATTTGTATGTTAAGATGAAATACTGGATAGTTTATATAAATTCAAGTTTCAAGTAAAGCATTGTATGGGGATATAACTTCATAATTTAGTTATTTAGGTAAAATCATTACAGAAATCAAACGCATACTTTATTTTTTAATAATAACCTTGAAATTATTCTAGTTTTTTATGCAAGATGTGACTCTTGAAAATTTGTATTTAATCAGTAATTTGAGAACACCTGTAAACATATTTTTCATGTGTGAATTAAGGAGAAACAATTTTATGCTGATTGCTTGAATTTACTTGAAGTATATAAATTTATGTAATAATTTTATGTGAGTTTGCAATACTATTTAATTTATTCTTTTTGATAAACATTCAATATTATTTTTACTCCGCTCAAAAATATTAGAGGAATAGTGGAAAAGCAATTGAAACCAGGTTATAGAAAATAAAATAGTTTTTAATAAAGGTTAGAGTTATAAAAGTAAAGCATAATAATAATACATAAAGTCAGTATGAATATCTGAGCTGATAATAAAAGTAAAATATTTTATATAATATATATATATATATAAATATCTAGAACTGACAATAAAATTTTTTTTATGGAAACAACATATTTAAAGGTATCTATGGAAAAGTTCTTTAATAAGCTATGTTATATATTTTCTGATAGATAAATTACTATTCCCTTATTTTTTATAAAATAATTAAATTAATGATGTACTTTTGCGCCATTATGCTCTTGAGGGATCTTTTTGAAAGCACATATTTACATAGCAAGGATCTGCTTATGAATGTTTTATATATGCTGAATTGAATTCAAGTAACTCGAACATAGAGTACAAAAAACATTGAATTATGTCAATTTAAAATATTTACTTCAAATGCTGTGGGCAAAATAACTTATATATATTTTTTTTTATAAAAATTGCAAAATCATCTGTGGTTCATCATAAGGTGTACCTTCGGATTTTATGATATAATTTGTAATTTTTTGATTCATCACGTCACTTTTCTAAAAATATACAAGTCCGCATGCGCAGGTCATATTATTCTATATCCAACACCAATCACTCTATGTAATAATGAAGTATTATTGATGCTCAGAATTCTTACCTTCAGAATGCTAGCCTCTGTCCTTCCGCACCAAAACTGCCATCATTCTCAAGAATGAAAAGTTGTAAACATTTCTTGATTTTGCTACTTTAGCTAATTCTGTTTTTATTAGCCCATCATGTTTTGATTACATTTCCAGTAATGATATATAACAAAAGTGCTGCTACCTTGCTGAACCCTAATTTAAACTGTCTGAGTTTATATCTTTCAATTTTCAAGAAAACTGTTTTTGAAATCGAATGATTGCACGAGTTCTGTTTGAACAGGCAGTTATTCTTAAATAATTCTCCCCACTCGAATTAGTCACATGCGTCTCCACTAGACAATAGAAGCAAATTTATTTCCTAGTTATTGCTTGTTTTCTAACTAATAATTATTGATAAAATATCGGTTTCCTTCACGAAATATTGAATTAAACATTACATCGATTGATTACACAGAACTAGTAGCAGAATAGTTAGTACTCTGATTATTAATTTAAAAGTTGTTGTTGTGTGGAATCTTTTTTTAAACAGTTATGTTCAAAGCAGCCCTCGAATGCAAAAAGTGACAGTAGAGCATAAGTCGAATAATTACATTTTTCAGGCATATGAAATACAAATTTTTATTTTTAGAAATGTTAAAAATAATTGCGTTTATAAAACAGAGGAATCGCAAAAAGAGTACTCCTGCATTATTACAATTTTTTTAAATTTGTTTTCGAGGGAACATAGTTGAATTCATATGCAAAACACCTTATTCTCGCGCTGATAATCATCCTTCTCTCTTAAACTATTTCATACATTTAACATATATTTATCATAGAATAAATAATCCTATATTATTAAAGTGGCTTTTTCATTCCTCTAATAGTTTTAAGCAGAGAGTGGCTTTGTTAATTTTCTGCTTAAAAATTGTCATAAATAATTTTCTTTCTCATATATGTGTTGAAAATTATTAAAATAGGTTCCATATTTATGCTTTTGATAAAAAATAAGGAGTATTACTAATTCTGAAAAGTATTTTATTACGTTTAAAAAGTTTTCTCTGTGTCAGCTTTTCAGAAACCACGAACTCTTAATATTCTTGCCTTGGATATTATACGCTTTCTTCCCTTTCTAGTTCCTACTATATTGGATATAAAGCACATTTTCTGGTGATGTTAGAATAGATTTCAATGAGAAAGTAATTTTGCAAAAAACGATCGAGAATGGGTGCCACATCCTTATATCTTAATATTTTTGGTAATTTCATACCCGACCAGAATTTTTTATAAATACTTGTAAGTATAATGTGATTATACAATTTAAACTTTTCTATGCATATAGTAGTTCTACATTTCTACTTAAAATTATCAA
Source organism: Latrodectus geometricus (assembly GCA_026290005.1). Lineage (NCBI taxonomy): Eukaryota > Metazoa > Arthropoda > Arachnida > Araneae > Theridiidae > Latrodectus > Latrodectus geometricus. The sequence goes on along the minus strand of JAPDSC010009390.1, from coordinate 110,714 downwards.
TAAGAAACATATTAGAATAACGAATTTTCATTTAAAAAGTATTTAACGTGTCACTGCCATCCTATTAATTTAAATATTGATTTCTAAAAACTTTTCTGCTACAATTATGGATTGCAAGAAATTAAAATATTCATGTTTCCACATTTAACAAGATGAATGTCTGTTTTCAACTTTACTTGTGATGTTTACATCTTGTTTTTATGAAACTTTTAAATATTCTTTTCATTATGGGAAAACATTTTTGGTTAAAAGATTATAAATGTACTTGTTTCATTTTCATAAAAATTACTATACTATCTTATTTGTGAAGTTTACTTTTAATTTAATGTGCTTTTGCGTATGTCCTTAGAAACAAGTTAAATGGTTCTGCTTTTTTCACCACTTAAGGACTTTTCACAAAAGCGTTGACATTGTTTAAATCTGTCATGTATTCACTTATTATATAAAACTTTTACCGAAAAATTATCAAAACTACAAACTTATAAATCATTGTAGTTACTTATACAGATTTTTTATGTATTAATGTAATACTGGTTAATTATGTAATTTGTTATATATTTATATTCTTATATATAGGCATTTGCCTATTCATAACCTTCACTATATATTTTAAAAATTGTTTTTGAGAGTTTTTTTTAACATTTTAAAGTAAAATTTAATTAAGTATGAAAGCAACTGCTTGAAATGTTTCATCATTCTAATTCTAATTTTTTCCTTGTTTAGCTCATCGCAAACAGTTATTTAAAATTTTATTATTGATTCAATTTTTCATAAAATATACATTCATTACTAATATTTCACAATCATTTTTAATATTAAGGTAAGCTATGATTGTTCAAAAATATATCTTCAAATTAAATGCACTTTTTTATTTTGCTTTTTGATAAAAATACAATGTGCGAAATCTTAAGTTAAAATTCTCGAATCCATCAAATCTCATAAAAAATCAGGCATTTAAAAGTACGTAATATTTGATTTTTTTTTTCTTTCAAGTACTTTGAAGAAAAACAAAAAGCACTGATCATTTAATTCAAAATTTTAGAACAATGCTTAGAGCATCTAAAGAAATATCTGCATAACTTAATTGCTTAAGTAACTTCATATATATATGCAAGCAACAATGACAAGTATAATTTTTTTTATCACTTATGATGCATTTTTATCAATATGATGTACTTTTGCTCTCGTTATTCCCTAAATAAAATAGTACTAGTATAAACTAGTTAGAAATAAATTTGTACCTTAACAAACATAAAAATAATCAATAAGAATAAAATATGAAAATATTAGTTCAGAGTCAATTTATTAAGAAATATCACTTTTGTTAAAATTTTAATTAAAAAATTGTATGATATTTTTTTATTATTTAAAATTTTTTTTATATTAAAAAACTTACTTTTATGATTACATAGGAAATTTTTAATACTAAAAAATAAAATTTCACCTGTATTTTGAATTTTCCCTTCTCTTTTTTGATAAATGCTTTATTATTTTTGGTGTACCATAACTTTAACAAATTGTTATTGTTTAGTAAGATCCATTTAAGTAAAATAAATATATGACTTTTATATGACTGAGCAAAATATTCGAATAAAATATTCCAATTAAAAGTAACAAATTGAAATTAAAGTTAAAATGACAGTATTGATCTATCTGAATCTAAGAACTTCTGATTCTTTCAAGGAATTTTCTTTGTTAAGCTTTATTTTTTTCAATACTCAATCTTAATAATTCAAAGATGCATTTTCTATTAAATATTTTTCATTATTATTTTTACGATTATTGTTAAAATTTTCCTTATTTACAATAAAATTAGAAAATTTTACACAATTAAAAAGTATACTATTTAATAAGTTTCGATTTTTTTATGGAAATATAATGTTTATAATTTCTGTTATTTATTTTCTTTCGTTCTTTGAAAATCCTTATGTTATCAAATGCATTTCACTTGCTTTTAGGTAAAACCTAACACTCATTCTTAATTGTAGATTTAAAAGATTTTAGATTCGTGAAATTTAAAAAGCACTTAGAATTTAGGTTATTTGAGAAGATATAGCATTCAATTCACTTTACAAAAAATAATGCAGCAAACAATACAAAAAGTAAAATCTTACACAACAAATGTTAGCGGAATATTAAGTTAGTTTAATGGTAAATGTGTTATAGATACTCTGTTGTAAATTCACAGTGAGAGAAAAGAGGTCTTTACAAATAGTGTTTGATAAGATTAGAAAATATTAGTCTCCAATCGTACGAATAACATATTTTTATATAAAGCAATTTTTAATGAAATAATAATACACACATTCTTTAATGAAGAAATAAAATGGAAACAATTAATAAATACCCAGTATATTGATGTAAAAACTAATTTTATAAGCTAACTAGAAGTATTTTTGAAGAAAGAAATACTAATTTTGTTTTTTAGAGAAAATCTCTTTATTTTCTCAAATTTTACGTGGTCAACTTATTCCTATTTATTTCGCAAACTGATTAAAATTAGTAAAGTAACATAAACATTTAAGACATGCTTTTTATAATTATAATAACTACACATATTAAGTCTATAATTTTTCTACTACAAACCAATATTTTGTGAATTGATATCTTCAAAAGAAGTTTGCATATATTTTCTGGTCACCTCTATCATTTCACCATTTATATCATTTATTTTATGAGCTAAAGTTTTTGGATTGTTGCCCATGAAATGTGAACTTTGGTTGAAAAATTTCAAATGATAGCTAGTTTTGCAAGGAAATTTTTATAAATTTATATATTGATGAATGCGAAATACTTCTATTGAGTCATTAAAATGAAGATAATTTTATAAAAATATATTATTTTGAATATAAATCTTATTGAAGGAATACTTTTAAAGGCATTTTTGACACCTTCTTCAATACGAAATTACCTGACAAAAAATAAATTATTGAACTTATTAAGAATATTTCTTAATCAAGGGATTGAAGAGTAATTTAGAAAAGTGTCTTCACAAGATTGTGGTATTTTAAAATTCTATTATTCTTTCTTTTTATTGTGAAAGTTTGAATTTCATTTAAGTTTTCAGATTTTTGTTGCGATGCAGTCGCATTTTTTAGCACATAAACTTCTACCAAATTTTATGAAATAGCTTATATAAAAAAAAATACTGGATAATATTGAATACGTGCTATGAAATGATATTTATCATTGTATTTGGATTTAGGATATATTTTGATATCATTAAAATATAGTTATTGGATGGATATTATACTGATTTTTCTTTCATTACTTCACTATGCTGAAAAAAATTTCTCTTCATTAAAATGAGAGAATTGATTTCTTCTGAAGGAGACATATCAAGTTTTTGCAATAGACTTACAGTAAACTTTGTATTCATTTATTTGTTTTTGTAAGCAACGCGAACTGCTACAGTTTATCCTTTTAATTGTTATATTGTTTGAGCAATTGCTTTCACATTTCGTCTATGTTTGTCGATCTTCAATATGTCTACCTTAAATACTTCGTTTTTTATTTTTGTTTGTCTCCGATTATTGTAAATATTTTACTGCTGTTAAAGATTAGTTTTTATAAAATTATGAAAATTAGCTTCCTTTCTTGATGTTGTATTGTGATTATTAACATTTGATTGCCGTCTTGCTGACATGCAAAGGTAGTTACACTTCACTTTCTAATTCGTTGAACGCACTTGGTAGTATTTATACATGTGTGTACATATTTTTACCACAAACACCAACATTTCATGTGCAACAACCTAGTAATGTAAAGTAACTTCACTTGTATTTACGACTCTTTTCAAACACAGGAATTAGAATAATGCTTGTAAAGCAGTAAGTAAGAGACTCGATTTCGTTTAAAGAAGCTTTAACCTCAATAACTACATCCTTATAATAAATAGACGAAAATATCACTTATACATTTAAAACTAATCCGTCCATGAATCTTCAAATATTAGTTGTCATTGATGCCTAGGTGACTTAAGAAAAGATAAATCAATTCCACAATGAGGCAATTTTATTAACTTCTTTTTGAACTGTTTTAATCATTTTTATGTACTTATAATGGACACATTTTATAATAAGTACTATAAGCGCTTTAAATATTTTAATTGATTCCAAAAATATTTGAAATTCCATGATGTTTGCCCTGGTTTTCTGTGTTATATGAGGTAATAAGTCTTCCTGTGTCAAAACCTGAAAGTAATTTTAGATTAATCTGAGGTGCAAAATATATTGAAATGTAACTACTAAGAACATGGGGGAAGCTATAAAGTTTATGATTATTTTCATATTTTAATTTTTAACGAAGCAGAAAAGTCTTCCTATATTAAATATTTTAGTAGAATGCTTAGGATTTTTAAAGTGTAAACGAAGCAGTATTTACAAGTAACTAATTCTTGAAAATTTTATTCACTTTCTTTGTATTACTGAATCTTGTCTTCACATTGTTTTGATTTTAATTATAAAAATAAATATTTGATCATCAGAAATGTACCATGAGCTGGTAATAATAATTATGTGATTTTATTTTTCTTTGCTGAACTTTTAGCCTTATCTAAATAAAATATTTTTTAATTTACTAGAATGTAATTTTTTTTCCATTTTTTTCTTTTTCTGTATAATTATAGTTGATAACATTTTGGAAAGCTATACTTGTAACTTTTTTTAAGCTTACGGTTAATTTAACCAACCTTTTGCAAGTATTCAATTTATTTTATTGAGAAAAGCTTTTCTTTCTCTATCACGCTTGTTTTTTTACAATTTAAAATTTTCTTTAGAACCTTTTTTACAATTAAAGCCTTTTTCTTGAGCTTTTACCAGTATCGTAACAAGATATTTCATCATGGATTTTCATATGAAGCATATCATTAATAGTAACTTCTGTTATTTATTGTAAATACAAAATAGCCTGTCATTAATGTAAGCAAGGAATATTTGTGTTTATTGATACTTTTGTAAAATATTGCTTGTAACTTTTCATTCATTGTCACACTTATTAAAATAAATCTTGTTAGTATCTTTTCACACATTAATGTAACACAAGTTTGCACTTACTTCAAGAAAATCACATTTGTATCAAATGTATCTTTTTATCTTGGCTTAATTATACAATAAAATTCTGTGTGTATATAATATCATAGAAAATATAGGTGTGTAATTTGAATTCATTAAATTTTGCAAAACACTTTTCAGTTCCTTTTAAATCGAGCTTCTATTAAACACTTGGTAGAAATGAGCTCCAACTCTTCTGGCTTAGCATGTAACTTGAGCTTTGCAAACGAGCTTGGATAAGTGTTGGAGGAAATGACAAAACATTTATTGGAAAATTGGCTCATTTTATCGACATATGTTCATTTAAGTAAAAAGAAATTTCATTTATAAACTTTAGTTGAAATAAAGATTTTTCCATTGGTAGATATGAACATCAAAATACCAATTAATTTTGTTCTCTTGAAATATTTTCCCCATAAATAATTGCAGTAGCTATCATCTTGTCGCGAAGTAAAAAAAATGTATTTCTGTGAATCTTGTTTAATATGCTATTGCAAGTTATTCAATGTCAATATTTTATTTTATGTTGATGCATTTCTTTTACTGCAAAATTTATGAAAATTACTAAAATGTACTAGACAACTACTCTGATCAAACTATGAATTAGGTTATGTAATTCATTTTTCATCCCATATATAACTTAGAATGTCAGTGCCGAATCATGTGTTTATTAATTAACTTTAACTACATTTAACTGCATTCAAGTATGTATTTATGAATCTTCTTTCCATTTAGAAATTGAACAGTGTCATACAATGTACACTTCACTTCATAAAATGAATAAAGATTTAAAATGCATACTACATGTGAACATAAAAACTTATCTTTTATTGAAAGATATTTTTACACTGTACACTTACTGTTTTCTACATTTATCACATGCATTTCATGAAATAGTTTATATAACTACATAGTTCCTCCATGATATCTTCGTTTTTTATAAAATTTTGGGTGGAAGACGCTTTTATTTTTACTCTTAACTTTATTTATAATAAAATATTAAACTTTTACTTTAAAAATTTTATTTATGATAAATAGTATTTTTATAAAATTTCAAGATCTTTTAATCGTCGATGATGGCAATTGCCATAAATATCATAGAGGAGATGTTTATAATACTTTTATATGAGATGAAAAAGTACTTAACAGCCATAACAAATTATTTTTCATTATCTTTCTTTTGAGGGAGCCTCGCAGTGGTAAAGTAAATGTGTGTGTTTGCTATTACTTTCGTAACTTAATCAATCAAAGAATGTGAAGTTTACCTGAAATAAACAAGATTTATTTAAATTGTTCCACAGAGTAGAATTTCATCTCAAGGAATTTAAATTGAAAAAAATTGTGATTAAAAATTAAGATAAGCAGTTTATTTTAAAACAGATTTTCAAATAAAGTGCTGAATACTTTTTGTAAAAACTATGTACAACAAAATATACTTCTACCACGCAAAGATTTTTAATTAACGATAAATAAGAAATGGGATTTACATTTTCTGTATATATATATATATATATATATATATATATATATATATATATATCACATTCTAGGAGAAATTTGATTCAGTTTCCATGCTCTTAGTGTTTTGCGGAGCATGAAATCTGGCTTAAATAACTACATAAATATACATTACTTTCATTCAAGCAAAACTACATTTTTAACCAGAGATCCAACCATTTCCACTTGCTATGGAAACAGATGTCACTGACATCGATGATCTTATTTTTGCCCAAAAGAAATACTTTTATTAATAAATTTCAAATGAATATCCCGAACGATATATTTTCTTGCAAGAACTCATTAGAAAAATTTTTTTTATTAATTCATTACTACAAAGGAAAAAAAAGATTTTATGTTGTACAGATAAAGCTTAACTTTTAATTACCGATTTTGCTTTAAAAGTTACATTTATTTTTTAATTTAAAAATGCATCAATGAAATTCTTTTCATAAAACATATCTCGAATTTCTTCCGCGATTTATTTAAAAAGTAATTTTTGTAGATTTGAGAATTTCTACCATAATCGTTATATTTTTATTAAAATTTTGTCACCTATTTCCATCAAACTCATAATGATGATGTCTTACATTGAACATTTTAATGTAAATCATTGCTACAATGAGTAATAATGTCAAACTGTTTTAAGACGAAACAATTTGAATGATATAAATAGATTTCTGTTAAGAAAAATGTATTTATTTTTGTATCATACTATATTCAGTTAATATGATGCATTTTAAATAATTATGGTTTACATTTTTAAATAAATAACATAAAATTTAAGAATGTAATCGAATACTGAGACACATAATGCGTAGTAAATAATTCAAAATTTATTTGAATATTTTCTAAATTATGGATATTAAAAAAGAAAAAATCCTGATTGGCCTTTTTATGTTTTGCTTGTAAAATTATCAATTAATAATTAACCAAATCTATTGCTAAGCATAATTAAAATTTTAATGCTAACAATATCATAACGATGTTTATTTCTTTCAAGCATTGTTTTCCACTTTATGATTTCAATAGACATCTAACTGTTTTTAAGTAAAAATGACAGGCTTGTTTAATTTTCTAAATTGGTAAAACTCTGAATGTGTAAATAATAAACAATTTTCACTTGTAAGAATAGATTAAAAGAATAAAGTCAAATTTAAATGAAGAAGCATGTTAACAACAATTAATAAATTTATTTAATGATTCCAACGGAGGACAACGATAACTGAGAATTCCAAAATCCTCTGATTTTACTCTGTATATGGTTAATTAAAAGAAAGGTGAAAGAGAATTTCTCATTTTCATTCTCGTCCTGCTTTAGAATGTTCCGATGACACAGCATCCTTCTCCCTTTTTGACAATGACGGAGTCAAAATATACAGTTAATGTTTATTAAGTCTATTAAAAACTTTTATTTTCCTTCCATAAAGGGATATTTTGCCCAAAAATAGCAGTGATTGATCTATCATTGATGAAAGTGTAAAGTATGGCAACACTTTCTACACCACAAACTTGAACGACAGTAGCCCCTATGTCAAGAGCTGCAGAAGCTTGTCCAGATGTTTAGGAGACGAAAATGAAACTACTTATTGAAGGAGTAACTGAAATCAGCTTATTTTTAGGTTTATCTCTTATTTCTAAAGAAAAGAAGTTTATCTGCTAATCTTTAAAGGAAAGACTCTTACTATAAGTATGATTAGTATATTATTCCATATAATTTTTCAAATGTGAACTTTAATGTCTTCACTGAGAAATAATGATACTTTGGGTAAAAGGCATTAAATCGTTTCATAAACTCATTTCTTTTTATAACAATTTTCCCTACAGTGAAATTTGAAGTTAATCAGTCTTGGCATGTTTGGACATAAAGAAACCAATATTATCATGACTTGAATAGTTTTTTTCTAAACATGACCTTAAATCTTAAATTAATTTGTGACAATATTTTATCCTTCTGTGAAATTTAAATCACCTACATGTTTAAATCTAAATCTGCTATTTCAAAAGATGAATTATTTATCAAAAACATTGCTGTGGTCATTGGTTTTAAAACGGAAAAATCTCCTAAAATATATTTATTAATGTTTGCTTCGCAATAACACATAAGATGCTAAGGAGTTCTTTATAAATTAAAATCTATTTTTCTACATGCTTCTTTTCCTAACATTTGTTAAATTTTTAATAAAGTGAGCAAGTCTTTTCCATTAACTACTCCGCCATAAGCTATAGTTGAAGAATTATGGTTTGATTTTTTGAAGCTCAGTTTTTCTGGTAATTTTATTAAACTCCAAATTATTCCGTTCACATGGTAAGCAACGCAGAAATTAATATTATTACTATAATATATTATATTTGATTCATTTCGCTATGCAATAAATTGCTGAAATAAATCTATAAAGTTTCCCATTGATAGAGAATTTACAAAATCTAAGGGTAAACTACGGAAAATAACATAAATGTACAACATTATCCATACTTTATCATCATTCTCTAAGAAAAGAATCCTTGTTAAATCAATGTTAACCACCTAAAAAAATTGCTTTTTTTTTACTCAATTAGTAGATAAAAGTAAGAACTTATTAATTGCTGCTCTTGAATTGCATCCATTACAATTACGCAATTTTTGAATAATGTTCATACTGTTTCCGAACCCCTAAAATCCATTATCTTTCTCTAATAATAGAAAATAAAATTCAGCACCCACAAGACAGTTATTTTTTAAGTGATAATGCAGTCAATGGTAAAAAAAAAGCATGATAAAGTTTATCACCTTTTTTATTTTAATACATATTAGATCATATATTTTAATAGGCATTCACATTAAGGATATCTTTCGAATTCAAAAATCATCCTTATGAATCGTAAGAATAAAAGCTTTTCACCTACTTTAATCTCAAAAGTGGGATTATATTCTTATTCCTGTTGCTGTGCGCAAACTTCCTAGATCCTCCTTAACCATATAAATGAGCGAATTGTACACTGTTAATTATAAAATTTTATTGCGTAACTTGGCCTATTTTCGGTAGTTTTAAAAGTACATTTTTATTTTTCTTTGTTTTGTATCGAAATTTTATCTTCACAAAATTTAAAGGCTATGGTTTTAAATTTTGTGGAAACATTTAAATGCTATGTTTAAGATTATTTGGACAACCATTCTTAGCTTTCATATCATTTCAATTCTATCAATAGTCTTAAATAACATCTTCGTGAAATAATATCAGCAGAATTCATCTTGGTACGTATATCCAATTATCAAGATAAGCGATTTCATTTAATTCTTTTATACGAATAGAAAAGGAAAGTGATTATCCCTGTACTTACCAAGATTGTTAATCTACTATAATACTATCAAATAATACGTAGAAAAGACAGTTTTTATATGTGATAACTCTATTAATTGAATTGGCCAATATAACACATATACAACATGTTAGAAACTCTAGTCGTGCAATGGATGCTTTTTAAAGGACCTGCTCTTAATTAATTAATTTTATTTTAGTAACACTTTGACTGAAGGAACTAATAGACAAGGAAAACATTAGTTTTACAAACATCAACGAATATACGTGACTCAAAATTTCCATCAATTTCGATATACTTAAAAATTCCTAACTCCTTCAAAATACACTACTGACCATTAAAATTGCAACACCAGGAAGAAATGCAGATAACAAAATGATATTTATTGGACAAATATATTATAATAGAAATAACAAGTGATTAAATTTTCAAAAAATTTGGCTGGATAGATCCTGAGAAATCAGGACCCAGAACAACCACCTCTGGCAGTAATAACAGCAGTTATACACCTGGGCATTGAGTCAAACGGAGATTGGATTGCATGTACAGGTACAGATGAACATGCAGCTTCAACACGATGCCACAGTTCATCAAAAGTAGTGACTGGCGTTTGGTGACGAGCCAGTCGCTCGGCAACCATTGACCAGACGTTTTCTATTGTTGAAAGATCTGGAGAACGTGCTGGCCAGGGCAACAGCCGAACATGGTCCGTATCAAGGAAGGTCCGTATAATACCGGCAACATGCGGTCGGGCATTATCCTGCTGAAACGTAAGGTTTCGCAGGGCTCGAATAAAGGGTAGAGCCACGGGTCGTAACACACCAGAAATGTAACGTGCACTGTTCAAAGCACCGTCAATGCGAACAAGAGGTGACCGAGACGTGTATCCAATGGCACCCCATACCATCACGCCAGGTGATGGGTCAGTATGACGATGACGAATGCACGCTGCCAGTGTGCGTTCACCACGATGCCGCCAAACAAGGATGCGACCATCATGATGCTGTATACAGAACCTGGATTCATCTGAAAATATGACGTCTCTCCATTCATGCGCCCAGGTTCTTCATTGATCACACCATTGAAGGCGCTCTTGTCTATGGCGCAGCGTCAAGGGAAGCCGCAGCCATGATCTCCGAGCTGAGAGTCCATGCTGCTTCAAATGTCGTCGAACTGTTCGTGCAGCCACTTGTTGTCTTCCAAACGACCCCGTTTCTTGACTCACGGATCGTGACGTGGTTGCACGATCCATTACGGCCATGCGGATAATATGCCTGTCTTCTCGGCTGCTAGTGATAGGTGGCCGTTGAGATCCCGCATGGTGTTCCGTATTACCGTCCTGAACCCATCGATTCCATATTCTGCTAACAGTCATTGGATCTCGACCGACGCGAGCAGCAATACTGCGATAAGATAAACCGCAACCCCGGTACGCTACAATTCGACCTTTATCAAAGTCAGAAACGTGCTGGTACGCATTTCTCCTTCTTACATGAGGCATTACAACAACTTTTCACCAGGCAACAACGTTCAAATGCAATTTGTGTATGAGGAACCGGCTGAACAATATCCTCATTTAAACACAATGTAGGTGTCGCTACTGGCGCCTGCTTTGTCTGAATGCGCTGAAAAGCTAATCATTTGCATATTACAGCACCTTCTTCCTTTCGTATAAATTTCACGTCTGTAGCATGTCGCCTTCTTGATGTAGCAATTTTAATGGCGAGTAGTGTATATATGTAATTCTTTTACAAAATTTATTAATGATTTCCAAAAGTAAAAGAAAGTCCCAAGACAATATTAATAGCCAAATGTCTTGTGGCAAAAATTTAAGGAGCACTATGATAGCTACAAAAATACTTACTGGGTCAAAGTTTTGATGCACAGTGAACAAAATTGATCTCTTACTGATTTTGAAGTTCCAGTTAATGCTCAAAACATTTATATCCCTTATACATTTAGATATATTTGGATCTTTTCAAGTGAGTTATCCGATTTTTTTTCCCAGATTAATGCATCTCTTTTTTAGTATTCTGAGCACTAAATATAAAGTTAGCTCTTTTTGAGTCATTGAATGCTTTGCTAATACAGTTATCCACATAAAACGAATACTTTTAAATTTTGAGACAATTTAGGAATATCCCTGAACTGTATTACTAAGTAAATTATTAACTGATGCAGGCAATAAAAACAGGCCAGAACAAACCTCAAATAAAAGTATGTAATACCGATAAATAATAGTCACTTAAGGAGAGGTTTTATCTTTCTCTGGTCGATGCTCAAAATACTGTAGTAGTTTAGGTAGATTTTTCAATCACAGGTAAATGAGGAAGACTATGACCAACATTTAAAATCTCCATTTGAGGAATCCTTTAAATTATTTTTAATGCACTCCCACTCCTCAAACACAGAAAAGTTTTCTAATGTGTGAATCATGAATTACAATAACAGCAGATCCTATAATTCCATAACCTTTAAATTTTTTATTTTCATAGGTAATATAAATAAAACATTATTACAAAAATTACCTTCATGTAATGCGAGTATAGATACTATTTTATTTTGTTCAATAATGTCAGTTGCTTTACCCATTCTTAAATAACCAAGCTTGGCTTGAATTGCCAATAAATCGCAATTTAATTTAATACAATTATTAATTAAAATCTTTCCAAGGATATCTGCACCTAAGAATGTATTACTTTTATTTACAGATGCATTTAAATAACATAATTACTATTTTTTAAGTATTACTGAAATATATATACCATTTTAGTTTGCATTGCAAGTAATCAATGGTCTTTATCTCTTCAACAAACCATAAATAAAGGTTTTCTTCCTTTTAGATTGCGCGAATGGAATATTCCACCTTAAAGAAAGAAAACGGCTACTACTCAATTAAGAAAATTAAGACCCCCACACACAGTATCCAGCAGACCCACAACAAGCATTATAGTGAAATGCTTGTTCTGGGTCGTCGGTAGGGGAACAATTCTTAATATCTTAAGTTCTCAGCTAATTGGCCATCTTTTGAACTTGGTATCAGTGATTACATCAAGTAATAGAAATTGTTCCCGCAATCATAATAGAACACTTACACTACCGTGAATCACGGAATTGTCATTTTGAAAAGTGCAATCTCAAGATTCAAACAATACTCGGCCCCGTAGAATGCATATGGCTGGCCAAAACAGTGATATAATCAGAGCTAATGAATGATTTGTCCGTGGAGACGTACTCGAATTCACTAGATGAATTCCAGAACCATTACGGAACTATGTCCACATTTCACTTTAGAAAGGAAACAGTATAGATTAAAGCTCCTGTGTTAAGGATCAGAGGGAAACTTGATTCATTAGAAAAAAAGACATGTTTCCTTTGATATGCAGCCAAAGCTTTATGGTCCTTGCATCACTATACTCGACGTTCCGATTTACAGCTGTTACAAGTGGTTCCACAATCACTAAACTGCCTCAAATATTTTTTTAAATGGAATTCCCTTCGAATTGTATGTGGCGATACTGGATTTTGTAGATTTTCATTGAGCTTAGAGGTCACTTGAGATCGTGGTTTGCCTTCTACAATCTTCCTTTATGTTTAATAATGGTGGACACACAATCTTCCTTAATGTTCTCTTGTATCTCGAAATGAGTTTGGTTCTACAGTTCTGTCTGGCAGATGTCATTTTATTAAAATCATTAAAATTCTTGCATGATTTTCGGCACGAGACTATTTAAAAAAATCACGCTAATAAGTAAATCTGAAAATATACTTCATGCACAACGTGAAAAAAAAATCACTGTTATTTCTATATGCTTATTATAATGCGAATGTAACCTATATTTCTTTTTTTATAATGTGGCTACAACTGAAACAAGAATATAATAATTTTTGCTTAGATTTTTATATGCAAGAAAAGTGCTTAGTTGGTTGTTGTTTTATGATTTTATTAGTGAATCAAGTTTATGCTTTTCTGAGCTCTAATAAATAACTTATTCAACAGAAACTTCCTGTATTTACTTGTATGCGTATGAGGGAGAGATTGCGATTTTGAAAAATAGTGTTATTATATATCTTGCCGTTTAAGTATGATAATTGTATTTTACAGATAATATTCAGAATAACTAAGGTGATTCGCAAAAGTGCAGAATTTTTTGCATTTCTCAAATAACCTAAGCAATTAGCAAATTATTTAAATAATCTGCACATAAACTTCTAGGCACATTTAAAATGAAAACGAGACCTTTTCTGAAGAAACCACCATCTTTCAGAATCCTTTAATTAAAAAAAAGACTATTTACTTTTCGATATTTAAGAAAGCAATTTAATGCGATCAACCAATCAATTAAAAACGATAATAAGAAGAATCAAATAGCTTAAAATATTATCACAATTAAGAAACTAATATAATGTTATAATTTTTCAAAATCACACTCCTGATTCCACTTTAAAGAAACAAATCAGTTAATTTACATATTAACTAGGTGATGTGCACATTAACAGTTTTCGAATAACATATATACACTATTTTTCAGCAATATTTACTATTGCACATTAATGGTTTTCGAGTAACATTTACATATACTATTTTTAACACATTAACGATTTTCGAATAACATATATAGGCACTATTTTCAAACAATATTTACTATTTACTCCTAACCTTCTCCAAAACACTGTTTTGTACCACAAAAGGAAGTCCCACGTGCAGTTAAGCTGTAAATAAATCGAATGAAATAAAATATTTATGAATTTCGTAAATTCCTAAAAATAAGTCTTTTATATAAATACTTGAATTAAAAAAAAATTCTGCTTGAAATATTGTAACAAAAAAGTTTCTTCAACTTACAAATTTATAAGCGGAAATAACAATTTCTTACAGATAAGAAAAACTGCGTAGGCAATCGAAACAGAAACGAGATAAAATAAAATAATAGAGTAAAATAAGTTTTTCCATCTCAAGTTTCATTGCTTGTTAAAACTTTTTACAATCGTATTTCAACTTTTTTAAACAAGATAGCACAAATATTTTATTAAAAATGAAACAATTGTAGAAATGTATCAAGAATATCTTTTTAAGTTATCGAGTTTTGCTTATAAAAAATTATTTGAAATATTTTTAAACACACAATGTTCTTGGAAAAAACATTATGTGGTAAGCAAATAATTATTGTTTAAATAGTGACTTCTAAAGTTTAATAGCAATAATTTTTTTGAAACGTGATTCGGTAAATAGTAATTGTGGCTTGGATTAAAAGTTTTCTAAGACTAATTATATATCATCAAGTGTTATTAAATATTAAAATCACTTAATAGTTTACAATCATTATCACTTAATAGTTTTATATTAAATGATAATTAAAATCCCTTGATAGTTTTGTCATTCATATCAAGACAACAATAGAGAAATAATACTTTTAGAATACTTATCACTAAATAAGTAATCGAAAAACATGATTCACTGATGAAAAGCAATCACAGAAAAAACTTTTAAAAGAAGCCGTTTTTTCAAAAGCTAAATTGAAATATTTATTCAGATAACACACACAAGTAACAAATGGGAAACAAAACGTTCATAGCTTTATTTGTTTATTTCTAGGGATATTATCTCTTCTAACAAGTTTTTAATATAATTTATTAAAACTATTATGTATATAGAAAATTTATTTAGAGGTTTTCTGTTCACTTATTATGGTAACTTAAGGTCCATGCAAGCGGTAAAAATTGTGGTTAAGAAAAATAATGATATTTATATATACAATTTTATAATGATATTTACTAATTACTTATTTTTGTTGAAAACGCTGCACTAAGTCCGAGGAAATGCATGCTCAAAACCCATTCAAGTGTTCTGAAATATATATATTTATATGCTATAAAACATTGAAAAAAGAGCACCAAGAAAAAAGAAATGTACAAACTCGAAACTTAATAATAAGTACAATGAGATCTTAAATGCAAATGGTCCAAGTTTGAGGCCAATACGCATTACTATACACCCGGCAATGGCGCTGCAATCAGGAAGCGGGCACTTAAAAAGCGGAGCAAAGTGGAAAATTCAGAAACGTGACACTCACATGCTGACACTAGGAAGACTTTAGTAAACTAAGAATGCCAGGGAGACATATGAGAAGACATTTAGCTCAGTTAAGCCAGTTTGACCTTATCATTGGTTTGAAAATCGCAGGCTGGTCGACGCACAGTGTTACTCGCCAATGGATACGAAATTCTACTCGCACGTGGGACGTACTGGGTCTGGAGCCACCTGGAAAGCGACGAGGCAAGAGGATCTAAGGACCGTGCGGAAAGAGCTGGTGAATCCTGAAGTGACTAGCTCAACTATGCAAGCAGATATAGGGGTGCCAATTGTCCCACAAACCATTTCCAGATGCCTTGCGGATGCGAATCTGCTATCCAAGAGCCCGTTTCATGTATTGCCTTTAACATTACAATATTGGTGACCCAATCTATAATGGTTCCAAGCCTAAGCGAAGTGGAATGCCACAGATGGCAAAATGTGGTGTTTAGTGATGAATCCCAGTTCGTTCGATAGATGATAACCGTGTATGGGTGTGAAGGTGATTTGGTGAACTGTACATTTCCACCTACAATGTTGCGCGACACATTGCCCACACAATAGGCTCTTAACAGGTCGGGGGGCAATAGCTTATGATAGCTAGACCAGTTTAGTTGTGGTGCCTTAATGCGTCGGCGTTATGTTAATGACATTCTTCGAGCCCACGTTGTACCTTTCCTAAATGATTCTTCTAGGGAAAATTTTCCTGCAAGATACTGCTCGTTCACATACAGCTAGAGTTGCTCAAGACTTCTAACGTCATGTTCAGACTCTTTCATGGCTTGACCCACTCCCCGGACTTTTCCCGATAGAGCATGATTTGGACTAGCTGAAAAGGTATACAGCTGTGTCCTTCTGTATATAATTTGGAGGTGACTGTTCAAGATGTGTGGGCACATCTGTCTCAGGACAACATCATACGTCTAATCAACTCGATGTTGGACTATGTGAAGACTTGTATTACAGCAAGAGGCAGTCCGACTCGCTATGGAAGTTAGACTCCACTTGCCTAATACACATTTGCACATTTTGTTTAATTGTCTTGATTTGCATTATGTTATTAAATTTCACTTCAATACTATGCTCCTTTATCAGTGAACTATTTTCAATATTCTTGAGAATATATATATGTGTGTGTGTGTGTGTGTGTGTGTGTGTGTGTGTGTGTGTGTGTGTGTGTGTGTAGAATGACAATGCAGCACCCCACACTTCGAGAATTTTCTTCCATTTGACTCCAGGAACATTATTCTGATTTTAGACACTTCCTTAAGTAATAAAACCGCTACTACAAGAGCTCAGATAATTTATCACTGCAAGCTCCGGAAAGCTGGTATTCAGATCTACTGTGCATTGAAGGTCTCCCGAATGTGGTCCTTATACAACGCGACCAGTCATTTGTGTGTCGCTCATGTGACGCCACAGGTGGGAACGTTTACAATGGGCACTTCAACATGTCCATTGAAAGCGTGATTAATTGAGGACTGTTCTCTTTACGCAGATAAGTCCAGATTTAATCTCGAAAGCGATAGTAAGCGCATTTTCATTTGAAGAGAACTTGGAATTCATTTTCATACTTCAAACATCCTTGAAAGAGATGCTTATGGATCAGGCAGCATCCATGTTTGAGTTGGTATCTCATTGGGTGGACGCACAGACCTCCATGTCTTTTCTAGTAGAAATGTTAATGATCATACTTATACAGATGATATCTTAGATGCTCATATGCGCCTTTATTCTGGGCAATAGGTGATACATTTGTGCTACAGTATGATAATGCGAGACAACACAGGGATCGTATCGTGGATGCTTAACTTGAGCAGAAAACAATTGTGACTAGCTCGATTGCAGGACCTTAACCCAATCAAGCGTTTTTGGGACGCTCTAGGATGACGTGTAGCTGCTTATAGTCTCCCCCTTAGGACCATAGCCACCACGTTTTCAACTGCTTTGGAAGAGCAATGACCCGCATTTCCTATATAATTAATAGACTCCATAATTGAGAGCATCACACATCCTTGATTAAGCTGTATTGCTTCTCGGAGGGATCATGCCCTATATTAAAGGTACTTTTCCTATTCCAAACTTACAACTCCCATTTGTTTATTGTATTTTTATGCTAATTTTTTATAACACCATAATTGTCTGATTATATCTTTTTATGTTATTTTGTGTCTTCATAAGTGTTATATTATGTGTATAAGTTTCATTAAACTCCCTACATAATTTTTTGCGTTATCATCATTTTTGTGATTTTTCAGTAATTTATTATAACCAGTGTAATATGAAAAAATATCAGCAAATTTAAAAGAAACAATTTTATTATTTTAAGAATTATCTGAATTCTGTGTTGATATTATTGACATTCTGAAGTTGAACGGTGTTTTTGTAAGCTCAGTAAAACGTAGTAAAAAATTTCTCTGTCTGATAGTTTGCACCTGGATTTTAATTACTTGGTAAGCAAGAATGTTATTGAAATTTTAATGACCCCCCAAAAAAAACATGACCTGCAGAAAGTGTAGCATCTTCTTAGTCATCGAAGTAATCAACATCGGCATCCAGCTACTTCTGCTGACGTGTTTACAGTTGTGCAATCCCCTTGTGGTAAAACTCGGAAGTTTTGGAAGTTAAAAAAGTCCATGAGTGTTTGGCGCAAGTCTTCTTCACTGATGAAGTATTTTGCACGAAGATGTTTATTCAGGGAATAGGAGAGGTGATAATCTGATGGTGCAATGTCAGATGAGTAAGGAGAATGGCACAAAGTTTCCCAACCAAGTCGCTATACGATATTTCTGCCCACCCGCGCATCATACGGCCTCGCGTTATCAACCAAGAACAGCACACCCTTATGATTAACCAGTTAGATTCCTTCTGTTGCTATGCCTGTTGCACACGTTCTAATGGTTGCTAGTACATGTCCGCAGTAAACGTTTGGTCCGTTGGTAGAATCTCATAGTGAACCATTTGAAGACAAATCCATCAGACACAAAGCATAATCTTGCGTGTGTGCATATATGGTCTTGCGCTACGCGGGACAGTATCTTTGGGCTGATAGTTCTGTAGTATCATTCACTGCACTATTCCCTAACGCTTAACATATTCGGAGACTTGATGATGCAGCAGTTGATAACCCCACTTTAAAGTCGTAAAGCAAATAACACCGAACGAGATCCTTTAATAGGTCCATTTCTCTTCACTACTGTACGAATTACAATTGATGAATGTGCTCAGTGGACCTGCTTTTATACTAATATATTGGCGCAGCTTGTCCTTTTTGGACCTTGAGCCACAAAACCCAACCAACCATTTATACTAATATAACCAGCCAACCGGTGTCTCAATCATGTCATACACTAATTAGCCTACTTATTTTCACTTTATTCAATGACAATGCTTAAACAGCAAGAACTTTCTTATTCACTTTGTATTAAAGAACTAGAAATATATTATAATATCTTGAAATGTATTATAAAATAGGAGTATTGTGTTAAATATTAATGTCATCAAATAATGGCAGATAGAAGAGTCCCATGAAAGATAATACACGTTGAAAAGTAATATTTCTATCTATTCCCAAAAAAAGTTTTTACTACTTATGTTACATTGTATTTTCGGTAGTTTTTCTTAAATCAATGAGAAGCATATATAACACTAAAGAGGCTTTCGATAATCTCTTAAGCATGTGGAAAGACCGAATCCACAGCAGCTTTTAGCTGTATGTGTCCGTTACTTATCCAAAAAATAACTTCGATAAGTGGTTAGTTTATTTTAGGGAAAAAAGTTTTTATTTCAATACCAAAAGAAGTCATTTCTAGGAAAAAGTGAAAAATATCTTATGTTTGACTTATTTCTGTTATTTTAAATTATTCAAGAGCTGATATAATTTTTATCGAGTTATAAAAATTAAGATCATTTAAGAATATTAATAAAGATACCACAACTGCGAATTTTTTTAATAATGAAAATTAGTGACACTCAGCATTATTGAAAAATATTTGAAAATCATTTAATATTTGAAAAAACATTATAAATATGAAAAGCTATTAAAAAAAACTCATGTAGAAGGAAATAAAAAATTTTGTTAGATTTAAAGATTTATATTTTCTCCAATTTCATTCTTTAAATATTTTTGTAAATATTCAAGAACTTTTCTTTACAAATATATTTTTATGTTTATATAAAAAAATAGAATCAAAAAAAATTTTTAAATCCATTTCAGATGTATACTTTTTCAAATAGTATTTTAAAAGCTAATAAGTTAAAAAAATGATCATTCAGGATTACGTTATTAAAGACAAGGTAATATAAAATATGTTAAAACTTTATAGTTACTAGAAAAACTGTCTACTTTGTTCACTTTCTGTCACAATAGTTTGTTTCTACATAGATGATATTTTGTAGCCAAATTAATAACACATCTGTTAAAATATTAATAGAACATATAGATGCCTTTCGTAAATTTATTAAAAAATCTTCTTTCATTATTTCTAATTTATTACCACCTACAAAAATAGGTGTACTATGGCTAAAATATTTAACTAACTCCCATAAAGGCTTTATATTTTGTGAACTTACTTTTAGATATAAAATTGAATCATCCAGAAGTTGATTAAAACTTTTATCTGAGAAAAAATCATTCGTGGCATTCTGATAGAATATAAAATATATGAGACTTTTTTTGCAGCTGTTGTTCATGGAAGAATAATGTCATAAATTTTTGCAATTATTTGCATTGAAATAAGATTCAGTTTTTAGAAAAATAGAATTATAAAGTGATTTTCAGGTTCTTTCACAAAGATCTAGACTCGATTAAAGAGGAAAAGCATCATCAACCGTTTTTTTCATCCAAAATAAAAATAAAAATCTCACTAATTTAAGATAATGTGGACTATTCAATCAATTACATCGATAGATAAATTGAATTAACTTAATAGCAATTTCTTAATAATTTTAGAGCCTGAATCAAGAGATGAAACAATTCCACCGTCACCGTTATTGAATCATGTTTGTCTGTTCATTGCGTAGGAGTTAATCTAACTATTCTATCCCATATAAAGAATTCAATTCTGTAATGTTATTCTACTGCGCACTATTTCTATTATGTGCATTGCGACCTGAAGAATACTACTGTTTTAGGAGCATTTATGAAGAAATAATATTTTCTGATAACTGCAATACAATTACGAATCTATTTAATGCTGCATGCGCGTCTAAAATAACCAAGTTTAATGAACGAGAAGCGAAATGTACATACAGTGGTTTGAAGCATTTTCTCTTTCTTTGATTTGTATACCATTAAGTACTCTTCATACCAATACGTACCTAATGTATCTCTTCTTTAAATCCTATCCCAAAGATTATAAAGTTCCTAAAATTGAGTTAGCTATATATTTCCCTCCTAATGAAATTACTGAGATAAACTAAAATTTTCAATTAACTACTATCTTTACTTTCAACAAATCTTACACTGAAACTGCCTCTGTGATAGAAATATCCGTGGTTTCATCTGATAAATTGTTTAGACTAGTTTTTTCAATATTTTTTTTTAAATTATTTCATTATAAGCATGTATAAATTGTTTTTTTTATTTTAGGCCTGTGATAAAGAAGGGTTTTAAATGCTGTTTCACCATTTCATTTATTGCAACAATTTGGAATTTCACTTCCATTTTAAGTGATTTTTTAGCTAAGATTAAGCTTAAAGTTTAATTTTATTTTTATTAAAATTTTTTTGTTGTTGCATATCTCCGAAATTAGCTGAGCTAAATCAAGTCCATGAAACCGTGCTTCATGAAGAAGTCCAAGACTAAAAGAAGAGAAGTGAGAATCTGTTCAGCAGAAGCCTTCTCTATAAAAGATTTGGTGCAATCTTAAAATTGCTTAGATCCTCCAGAGGGCTTCATGGTTTTAAGATGTCCACTGAGAAAGCGAGTAAGTGCGGCTTGATCCTTTCTACTGCCTATAAGAGCCAGAGAATCACCTGGACCACTGTTCCTACACCAGTTATGAACTGGAAGAGCAAGCCATCATCTATCACAGAAAATTACTGTTTTATGACAAAATTAAATTTATTTTCTATTTTCTTATGTCCTTCACTCTTTCAATATCAAAAAACTATAATGACTTGCCTGTTTTCTTCTCAATGTTTATATTGTTAGCTGTGAAAAAAGAATGCGCATAATACTTTTTTTCTTGATGTTCATGAAATTTTTTGTCGATTTGTGTAAGAAACGAAAATGTTCTACTAAAATAATCCTCCGTAACTACTTTGTAAGTATATTCCCTTGCAAAAATTGTGCAACATTTACAGTAAATGCAATCTTAAATTTCAGATTAAGTATGTCATAACCATTCTAATAGTATATTGTCTAACAGCAAAATTTCTTTTTCCCTTTTTCTTTGGAAATATAGATTGAAGGGGCAAAATATTATGACATCATTATTATTTGGCTATGAACCCTCTTAGATGGCATGCAAGGCACGTGATATTGTAAAAATGGTTTATAACTGATCACAGAAAATTGAAGCATGATTCTTGTGACTATATGTTGTCTATCGTGAGAAAACTTTATGATCTAAGAGACTTTGATAGAAAGATTATGAAGGCTCAAAGATTCTAAACGAGTATATCCGAATCTGCACAGCTTGTCAAAAAAGCGTGAGCTATTGCTGTGAGTACTTTCACCAAGCAGACTGAATATAATGAGATGAGTAGCTAATGCCACAATGCTAGATGTTCACACATTGTTAATAACAGAGGACATCAGAGAGGCTAACTTTCTTAGTAATATGAAATCGAAAATAATCTGAGGCAGATAACACTGAATTGCATGTTTAGAAATATTTGTACTTTTATCTTCATTATATTCGGTTGTCAAATGAATTTTTACCTGCAGTCAATCTTTTTCACATTAGAACGTTTTTTTAATTTTTAAAACATTTTATTGATGTAAACACAAAGCAAGAGAAATTCATTGTGGTCATTATTTTGTATTATTAAGTATATAATTAAAATAAATTTATTGTAATTTTTTTCATTATTTTTTAAGCTCTCCCTTAAAACAATTTCCTTATATTTAAAATTTATTAAAGATCAAATTCATTGTAATGTTTTCATTATTGTGTAAACTCCTATACAACAATTTTTTGTATATTTAAAATTCGCAAAAATTAAAAAATATATTCATGGGAATGTATGCTCAAATGAAAATTTTTCCAATTTCGCTTTATTTTAAATTTTATTATGACATTTATTTATTATTAAATAAATTAAAATTATGACACACTTTAAATCAATTTAAAAAGTGATCTGACCATCAATGCTCAATTAAACTGAAATATGTAGAAAAGTAATAAAGTTTATTCACCTGGCACAATTTCATCAGAATGAATTTCAGCTTGTGTTTTTTAAAAGTTATCAGATTACGCGTAAGAAATAATGAGCAGATAACATTTATCATGAATAAAAAATTATGAATAAAATAAAATGCGAAAATTTTTTATTGTTATGAAGTGAAACCTAAGATTTATCAGATTATACAACTTTCAAAAGAGATTATCTTTATATGTAGTAATTAAAAATATAATTTCTGATAGTAATATTTTAAATGATTAGAAAAATTATTAAAATATTTTGCGGAAATGTGCAACAAATGTACGAAGAAAAAGAATTAAAAGAAAATGTAAATACAAAGTACTAGTTATAGAAAATTAAAAAGAATAATTATCAAAGTTGAAACTAATTTTTTTTTAATTTAAGTGCATTGTTGCAGAAAATGAACTTTGTTTACCAATCTAAAGATGATCTTTAAACAAGAGTTTATTATACTGTAACATAACACTTCTTTTAGTAACTTAAAAATGATCAAAAACTCCCGATTGTCAATAATATAATGTACCTTACATTGTTAGAAAAAAAGCTTATTATTCCAAGACAAGAAAACCATTAATATTTGAATGGCTTTATTAATTAACATCTTGAAAGAAATATATTTTATTAAGTTTTTTTATGCGAAGAGGCAGGAACAGAATCTTTTCATTTCAAAAGAAACATAATTGAAAACATGAAACAAGATTTATCTTAAATAGATATTTCTCATTCCAAACATAACTGAAGTTTATCATTAATGAAGTGGATCACTTTTTGAATATGTATTAGAAATACATATTCAAAAAGTAGATCAAAAATTAATATGAAGATATTTTTGTTTTCTTTGATGTAGTTACGTTTCTTTAGTCTTATTTTAAGAGGAGAGAACAGTTGAAGAATTTATTGGTATTTATTATAAATAAAGAATAACTCTAACCTAAATGCCCATTTCAACAGATATATTCGTAGGGAGCAGAAATGAAATAGTAATTACCTGTTGTTCTGCAATGGCGGGGATCCAACCCGGGATCTTCCACTTCGCAGAGACCGATCCAGCAATTAGACTAATCTAAACCATATTTATAATTATTGTAACTGTCTAATACAGAAAAGAAAACAGGAAAAGAAAATCACAAACGATTTATTTTTGTATCATGACATTGTAAATAGAAGTACATAATATAAGCAATTATAGTGACATGTTCTAACTCTTATGTTATGTCTTATGTTCTGAATTGCTTTAAAAATTTCAAAAATAAGTATTTTAATTTTTAAATTGAAATTATATATGTAAAATAAATTAGCAAAAATTTCTTCAAAATAGTATCCGTGTATTCAAGTGTCCTATTTATATTTTAAAAGAAAAAATAATGTTGGTATCAGTGTCTTGTCACTTATAAATTTCATTGAGATGATAGATTAAAATGGTTTTGATTATTTCTAACATAAGCCTCAGAATTTTCAAAAACCTTCCCAATATGTATAAATGTAAAATAAGGGGTTTTAAATTATATGTATTTAAACTAATGTCCTGGGCAATCGAGGAAATATTATACGTATTGTAAAACTCTTCATGCTTATAAAAAATCAGAGAGCTTAGAAACATCAAACTCCAGTTTCAAAATAAAAATGCTCTATAATTAGGATAAATACATTTTCTTCTAGGTGATTCAAAGAGTTCAGAAGAACAAAGTTTGAATCGTAAACGAAAACAACACAATTTTCATCCTGTTAACATTATTACAGGTATTATAGGTATATAAGGAAACGCTTACGTTTTAAGAAATTATTCTAATAATAGTTTATAAAAATTTATACTAATTTCATGTTTATTAAGTAAACTACAGTTTTTATAAGTTATTTTTATGTTAAGAAACACTAAGAACATATAACACTCTTAAGAAATGTCTACTGTTCTGTCAGTAAACTGAAAATTCCAAATTACTTTCAGAATGGAATTTATTGATTTAAAAATTCATATTTTATTACGTTGTAATTAAAAAGAATGATTTAGTCTTCTGACATTTTATAAATGATAGTTTTACTCTTCTATGCTGCCTTTATATAAGAATAAATGTTTTTAATAAAAACATTATACTAAAAAAAATTAATAATTCAGAACATTTTCTATATATAGGAAATTTACTATATTAAGTATAAAAATTGTTGTAGTTTGATAATGTTATGTAAAATTTAATATTAAATATGTATATTATTTGATATTAAATATAATATTATGAAATTATAATCTATTGATATTTGAACAATTCAGGCTGCATTTTATTGCTTGACCTACTGGTGTACACAATTTCCAGATTAACAAACCTTGACCTCACTAATAGTATTTATATCTCACGGCATAAAGCCGAATAGAAGTTCTATAGCATTTATTCGAGTAAAGCAAACCATGCAGTTGCAACATTATGCCACTATTCACCAACCATAATAAATGAGTAATAGCATTATGATCGCTTTATATCGATTGACAAGAATTTTTCAGTTGGCGAGAAATCAAGCTGCTAGCCAAAACAACAATCTTGCATACTCATAAAAAAAAATAAAAAAAAAAGTCGGGAAGCACGGATATCCATAATAGGTCATTCCATTGCCCTTTTGAAACGTAACGTTATAGACTCCTTGGAAACATTGGACCGATAAGGTGAGGGCGTCGAGTACTGCGTACCAGCTCTAAAAGGGGATAAAAAAAATGGTTGATTTCATTTTAACGTTTACTTGTGTTTACTATATATATATATATATATATATATATATATATATATATATATATATATATATATTAATATTAACATTATAAAAAGGTCCTTTTTAAATAGGAAATTTCAATAAAAATGAATTATTATGAAAACTTATGAATATAATGAAGTAAAAATGACAAGTTTTTTTTAAATGGCCTGTACAAATATCCGAAAAATAGCGTACTAAATAATCAATAAGAGATGTGGATCACATACGAAAAATTTCGCTTCGTAATAAATGAATTTATAAATAAATGAAATAAAATAAACGAATTTATGCAATATATTTCACACGTTATATTCATCAATAAATTATTCTTATAATGACTGTTATAGTTATTAAAAATTTTTTAGTAAGGTCAAATTTTATTCACTTTGAAAATATAAGGCAAAAAACTAAAAAATAGAAATTTTTTATCATAAATTAATTTATCATAAATTAAAAAATAGAAATTTTTTGTTATGATATACTAATGAGAAGATTTTGAGAAGTTTTTCCCATTTATAGTTCCTTTAAACCAAAATATTTCTATTCAGCAGCAGACTGATTCTCAAAGAAAGAAAATTTTCCCCACAAAATAGCCCAGTTATGTCTAATCCATAGACCTCTCTTCCAGGAAACTGAAAACGTTACGGAATCAAAAAACAATTATTTTCGGAATTCTAGCAAAATAAACTTATTTGTTTCCACTTTTTATCATTTGTTTCTTTCTTTCGTTTGAGAATCGTTACTTTATCTCCTACAAATTTTCATTTTTATCAAGTAGCAAATATTTATTTTGGACTTTGTATTCCGGGAAAATATAAGAATAAGTTTTATTTTCTATCAAGCATCTATGCTTTAAATTTTCTCAATAGGTAACATTTTCTATGAGTATAAATGTTGTGTATTAATGTGCTATACATTGTTTTGAATTTTTAAAATAAATTTCTTATTATTTTAAATCGTTAGTTTAAAATCAAATTATGTAATATTTATATGTTCTCGAAAAATTCAGAATTAGGTAAAAAAAAATTTTTTTAATTCTACTTTAAAAAATATTTTATTTGAGTAAAAAAGTACCAACAAAATAATTAATAGTAAAAATAACCTATCATTTTAATGATCTAATAAATTAATAATTTTTAATAATTTCAAGGATTCGTTTTGTTCAACAGCTTAAAAATAAATGACAATATCTTATAGATAAAATAAAATGCTAACAAAAGTACTAACATGTAATTAAATGCAAAAGCATAAGATACGAATTTTAAAAACTCATTTTCATCTAAGACCATATGATTCCTACTCATATTTTTAATTATAACGAAAAACTTGAAGACGGAATCTTATTTCATGTTGTTGCTGTTCTTGTTGTCGTGTCTATGAGTAAGTGTGAAGTGCAAAAAACAAAAAGTCTACAGTCCACCAAAAGTCTTGTTGATGAGATCTGCCAGTTCTGGAGCCCGATGGCTATGGAGGATCTCAATTGGTGGAGCTCCTAGTTCGAAGAGGGAGCGGATAATGGCTTGGCCGTTTAAGACATGATCTGGAGTTAGTTCGGATTGAGGACAGTGCTCTCGCAGTTGGGATAGGATTTAATACCAGTTGGTGATATCTTCATGCCCTTGAAATGACCAGTACGCAGCCGAGCTATTGTAGAGGAAAGGTTTCTTGGGCAGTCTAGATCAGGAATTGTTGTATTGCCAAAAATCTTATTTCATTATTTAATTATTTTCAAAGCTTCATTAATTTATTTATTTCGAAAAAAATTGATTAAATAATATTATAAATTTGTGATTTTTGATTAAAAAAAATATTTTAATTTTTAATGGAAAAAACACTCTTTCTCAGTGCCACGACAGCCCATACGAGTGCCCATATCTGTTTTCATGAACGAGGGTCCAGAGGTGCTGAGCGTATATCCCAGTTAGGTGTCTTCTTAATTTGAAACTCCCTGTATTTAGTTCCCAAACATGCTTAGTACTCAATTGAAGAAATTTCCTCTGAAGAAATGAAAGGCTGAGTCGACCTTTCCCAGTCCGAAAATCTAACCACGTTCCTCTGGCTTGGGAGCTCAAAGCGCTACACCTACGTCACTGGGTTCTCAATGGAAAAAAATAAACTAAATAATTTTGTTTGAATTTATATATTAGAAAAATTTTATTTTAACTTTTGATTTAAACACAGATTGTTTTGTTTCTTACACGAATATTGTATTTTGCACTAATGCTGATGTAATTTAGATTTCTAATTGAAAACAACAGATAAGGTAAAATATATTTTTAATTTTAAACCTTATTGAAATTTAAAAATTTGACTATTTGATATTACTGAAAATTGTTACAATAATATATATATATATATATATATATATTGTAATTTAAACTAGCTTATAATAAAAGTAGTTTTGGTCTATATCAGAATAATTTAAGTAGAGTTATTTTAATTGGGAAATTTTACATAATGTGGAAGTTTAAATATGATGGCTATTCTTCCATGACGCGATAAAAATTTGTTTCCAGTACATTTTTCTCAAATCATCAGTTTAGGTGATGAACCAGTATGTGATGTTGAAATCTTGCCACTAATTTGACAAATACGGATGTGTTTATCATGATGTTGTATACTGAACCAGAGTTCTTCTGAAAAGATGAAATAATTTTTAGTTTCATTATTGAGCACACTTTTAGAGGTTATACTTGTTCGTGATGAAGAGTTAAGGATAGCCAAAAATAAGCTCTTTGTGCTGTCAATTCATAGTGCTGCAAAACTGCGTCGAACTGTTCGTGAAGACACTGAAAAACATAATAAAACATATTTCTCGACTCAAGACATATTTGTATGATCCCTTAAGGCTATACAAATCAAATATTCTTTCTTGCATTTAGTGATAGAAGGCCGCTGAGACCTCGCACAGTGTTTCATGAAACTGTCATGAACTTATCAATTCAATATGCTGCTAAAAGTTTTAGAGTTTCTTTCAAAATACTATGGAAAGAATGTGTGGAATACTCCTATCAAAGCAAACAATTATTAAACATTGATAAAACTCATATCTGAATGCATTTTCCTCGATAGGAAAAGCACATATTTATTACTATGTACTTAGTTTTAAAGTTTGTGAAGTAAACCTATTAATGAACTAGTACAAAATATAATAGTAAAATATGGCTAGAAAGAAATAATTTTATAGAAAGATTCAAAAGTTCATTTTTATCAAAAAAGTTTTGTGAGCATTCTAAATTTATTTATTTATTTTTCATACAACATATTAACATAATATTACAATCTAGGGGTTAAAATAGTATATTGAAAACAAAGAAATATTCTATTTTATATATTTTTGGATAGCCCCACGTTTTTATACTGGCTTTGCTTTTGTCACTGGATTTATAATCATTCGAAATGAATTTTGAATAAATTTACATACTTTTCAGCAATCTTTATGAGATACTTTTTTGGAACTATTGAGAAAACATCTTAAAAAAAAGTTAAAGCATTAATTTCTTTTCTCGTTTAATCCAATTTTTGTTCGCCTTTTATCTTTGAACTGGGTGGCTTTTTATACCGACCGAAGGTGCTAAACTTAGATAACCGTTCAATAATTTAAGAGTTATGGTCAAGTACGATGTAACCTTTAAGTATGCTACACTTTTCCTGTTAAGAAAACTTGGACATCATAAGTTTAGAATGCATGGCAACTCACTGCACGCATGTCCAGAATAGTGAAGCATTGAAAGCGTTACCTTTCAGAAAACATTAATAGCAATAAAATTAAATTATTATGGACTATACCTTTTTGTTCTCATGACTTCTGTGAAATTCCAGTTATAGGACTTATCCTTCTATGTGGTTCTGTTTTGAAGGAATCTGAATTTTACTGATTCCAAATTAATTAACGAATTGTAGCATTTAATATGCCTTTTTGATATTGCCAGATTTATCAAGCAAAAAAGATTCTGTATTCTTAGTTACGTATTGAATTGAGTAAAGGCTGTAATTTCCAGTGTGGAATACACTGTTATGAAATGAGCTCATTCTTGTGATTGCCAGTTTATGTTGTCAAGTTTCTTTTTAAAATTTTGAGTAAATATTTTAATCAAAGAAATTTATAAAGTTATGTACAGATGAGTGAACGTTGCCAATCATTTCCAATTTTAACTCCTGACAAGGAAGTTTGGTACGTACATTTATTGAACCAAATATTGTACCAAAACAAATTGCGTAACAATTTCTTGTTAAAAGATATACTGCTATTTAGAAGTTTACAGTTGCTGTACAAATTTTTTTTGTTTTGCTTTAGAACATTTCTCTTATTTTAATTCTCTATGCAAAAATGTTTTTTATGTTTAATCGAAACTTTCATTGGCATTATTTTGGTATTTAGAAAAATACATAACTTCTTATTTTAAGAAAATAAAAAGTTCTATTTTCTTGAGCTGGGGTAACGGAAGTGATTTAGCATTCCCCCAAAAAAATTATAAGTAAATGTAGACACATGAAATTATAAGTATTTGTGTCTTCGCCTTGGTTATTTATTGTAAGCTACATTTTAATAAATTAACTGAAACAATAACGGTTTGAAATGAGATTTCTAAAACGATATTATATAGAATCACAATTTTTGTTTTGATTCTGTAGTGAAATATTCACGTGTGTTTCATTTAAGCTACTGAATGTTTTGTTTACACAAATGACTAGAAGTACATGATAGTAAGTGATCACTAATTTGGCAAACAAAAGATTTTTATTGAAAGATTTTGTTATATATATCTTATGATAATGTATAATTTTTTTTGTTTAGAATTTTAAATTTCAAACAAATTAAAATTGCTTCAATTTCATGAATTTGGACTTGATTAGGTTTTATAAGTATAAATTAATATATTTCATGCTAATTTACTAGCATGATAACTTTTTATAGTGTTGAGGTGTCAGTAAGAAATGGATCTCACTTTCAAAAATGTTATTAATTTATAATTATATGAGAAAAATATTCAGGAAAACTTAAATTTTATTTCCTTTGTAATTATTTTATGGTATTTGATTAAAAACTTTTAACTTAAAGATGAACAAACTATATTGTATTTCTTACAGTGAAGCGTAAAAAAAGAAATAAACTGAAAGAAGCACAAATCCACCAAATTTATTCAGCATCAAGATTCATCTAGTTTTCTCATTAGTCGTTTAGATTTCTTAGAAAACTTGTTTTTTACTACATTTGGGGCCTCTTTAAGATGATTGTTTCTGAAATAGAATCTTTGAGCTAGTTAGAAAGCATCATTTGTGTGTTTAGTTAATTTTTTTGTTAGCGGAAATTTTTTATTGAGGGACTGATTCTTAATTTTCCCTCTTATTCTGTTTTAAGGCTCTGATATCATTTCTTTTTATCTTCTCTTTCAGAATAAAGTTTAATAGATTGAGAATGGAAAAGTCATTCATTAATAGTTTTTTTTTTTTGTATTCATTTGAAGCTAACAAAATGTATGGGTTTTCTTTATTTCACAATTATATATATATATATATTAAAGTTAGAAATATTAAGATTATAAGGTAAGGAAATATTAATATAGGAACATGGCCTATTATGAAAAAATTAACTTTATCCAAAGTAGTAAATCACTAAACATTGTATACAAGTATTAAAGACATGATACATTTAAATTATTTTACTGACATTGTGTTACATGAATTAATTATATTAATGTTGCATTTCTGTTAATGTAATTTCTTAAAACTTTGCTTTATAAATATCTAAAACTTCTTTGAGTTTTTCTTGTAAGATTGGTTTCAGATAGGATTTTTCAAATTTTTTCTTACATAAACCTTTTTTAAAAGAAGGATTTTCTTCATACTCTGTGACATTTTCCTCTAGAGTATATCCTAATTTTAATACATATATATTCACATAAAACATTTAAAAATAATTTTAATAAGAATTTGAACTAAAAATTGGAAATAAATGGTTCATTTGGTTTGTTTAGCTAGTGTTTTGTAATTTATCAATCCTTTATGAACCCTTAGAATACTTGAATTTCCATTCACCCCTAAGACCCATTGGGATTTTTGGTTCAGATAAAGCTACATACTAAATTATTTTATTTAGGTAATTATGTGCATTTTTCCACTTTCCAGTTATTCATTTGATTCTTGATGCGCTGATATCAAAAATAGGAGTGAGTCTACATTGAATTTCTATAAGTTCTCTAAAATCTCTCATGATGTTACCTATTTTTTACCTGTACCTGTTTTTAAATTTTGCTGATTATCCATTCAGGCTGTATCCCAGTGTACGGTACGCTATTTTTACCCAATTAATATAATTATACAATATACAATTAATATAATTATATAATATAAAATTATATTATTTTATACAAATAATATAATTTTATACAATATTATATACAATTAATTAAAAATTGTATATATGCGTACCGTTGTATATATACGTAACGTACAAGGAGCGTACCGTTCACTGGGAATTAACCATCCATTCATATTAAACATATTTTGCTTATATATATATATTAGTACAAACAAAAACTGATTACAATGTCTAATTTTTTTGGCTTATTGAATATTTCTTCATTAGAGAAAACTACAATAAACAAGCTAATGATAGTTGTTTATTATTGGTTTATTCCCAAAACTGAGTACTATAACTGCTATATCAAATGATAAATTTCATACTGACTGCCATGTGAGCAGATATTTCTGTTAAGAAATTACTAAAGAGTGTGCAATATGAAATCTTAAACAATCTGAGATATCTTATACCTGATGAATTTAAAGATATATAAATCATAACTATTAACTCTTTGATCTTTGTATAAAAAATATATCATTCAGCTTCAAATTCCTTGACTTAATGTTTGCTCTAATATCAAACTTTCAATAGTATTTAAATTTATTTCATAGTTCCCGAGAGGTTTCATCCTGAAATTGAAAGAGAGTATCATATACTTTTTCATAAACAGAAATTGTTGATAGTTCCCAAATTAATATATTTCAATGCCGGCGTAAAAGATTTATCTTTTACTAATATAGTTGCGTTTGTCCTAATGAGTAAAATATGATTGTGTAATGACAAATCAGCCAACTAATCTTTCACTAAATACCTATTTCCTATATTTTACCTGCCCTGAATAAATTTTATTTTTTTATTTTATTGATTTATTCTAGTCCACAATGAAAATCTGTACCAAGTAGCAAATATATAAACTATTTGACTGAAATTTTTTCAGTCAGTTTATCATTATACAAACTCCATTTATCAGTTATAGGATAACTTTTTATTCTAAGATTATAAATTTTAAACCAGTTTATTGTTTTAATTTGTTTTGCTGAACAAAATAACTGAATCAATTTCATTCATAGGGCATGAAAAAGTTAAGACTTATACTCATTGATAATTATAATTTTTTTTTTATTATTATTTTTCAGTTAAACAAAAGATTTTAAATTTTCATGCTATATCAAAATTTTCTAAGCTGTTCTTAATTTTTGATGTCCAAGTAAAACCAATTTAAATTCTGAATTGTTTAAAATTGCTCCTTTAGATAAGAAATGTTGGTATTAATTTAACATTTTATTGTTAACTGATAGATAGTAGGAGAATTAAATATTTGCTACAATTTTACCTATTTGGATGGCCTTGATATTTTCAATTTTCCTTGCTACAGTTGGAATTGGGTATCAGTATTTTGAGTAGCAGTATTTTAGATATTTCCTTCTATTTCCATATTACAACAGGTTTTCTGAACATTAAGATATTAAATTTCAAATTACTTGTAAAAATGTCCATTAGAAGATAAAAGTATTAAAAATGTAAGTAAATTAAAGTATAGTAAATAAAATGCTTTCCTTTACACTAAATCAGTAACTAGAATATTTTTAAATTAAAATTGAATTCAATTGAAGCTTCATTGATTATAACTGAATTATAATGTAATATCAATCAAGCAATGCTACCAGCCTTTAAATGACGTTATGTAAAATGCTATTGTTCAAATTTTATCAACGGGATTAAATTTAAATAGCCTCTAATAATTTGTTTTCCATTTATTGAGCATTTGAACCCACAAAAATAGCATGCACAACTTTTAAAACAATATGGAAAATAATTTTTAACAAAAGCATCTATAACTGCCTAACCTGAAAAAAAGAAATATGGCACAGCTTGTCCTTTTTGGACTTTGCGCCATAAAACCCAACCAACCAACCTGAAAAAATAAATGAATTAATTATATCCCATGAGATTTAAAGCTTGTAAGCACAGCTTTTAGAATTAATAAAATTCTGTGCAACTTAAAAGTTACTTATGGAATTACAATAAATTTTCTTTCAAAAATAAATATATTAACTTATTACAGTAAAATCCATTTTTGGGCAATAAGTTAGTAGTTAAGGAATCACATTGTTTTGTTGGTTTTATTCATATAGTATATTTGGTTGATGCTTGTTTTAAAATGGTAATCACTGTTATTAAAATTTCAAGCCAGCTATAAAAACTGTAATATTATATTCTTGCTCTAAACCTGATCTTTTATACTATTACAAATCCTAGAAACAATTGGCTAATAAATTTTACTTCAAGTTATGCATTTTATCAGTTTTACTATGAGATTTGATGTATTATAACATTTTTTCCTATTATGCAAACTCTAAAATTGTATGTAATTTATAATACAGTTTCTCTCTCTCTCTGTCTACTAAATACAATGTATTTGTTAAAAAAAAAAAAAAAATTGGTATCTTGTGACGGAATATTTTCAACTTCAGGGATATGTATTGGGACAACTGTGATTTATAAATCTAATTTAAAGATGTAATCTCACCAAAAATTATATAATTCCTTAAGAATTTAATGTTAGATCCTGTATTGAGCTTGATATTTAGAATTTTATTAATTTCAAATAAATTCAAGAGCAAATGTATACAGAGCATATATATACAGTATAATCAAGAGCATATATATACAGTATAATTTTCACATACTATTTTTACTTTCTGATTGGTTCCATGTATTTTTCTACTGTGTATGTTAAAAATGTTTTAATAAACTATCACCTGAAAAGTCATTCAAATCTAAAAAGTTGATTTTTAGTGTCAAAATGTAATTGATGTTTTGCAAATT
This sequence comes from Latrodectus geometricus, assembly GCA_026290005.1. Lineage (NCBI taxonomy): Eukaryota > Metazoa > Arthropoda > Arachnida > Araneae > Theridiidae > Latrodectus > Latrodectus geometricus. Next base: position 75,550 of record JAPDSC010009390.1, on the reverse strand, counting down.
TCTTATTGATGATTCTAATCATGGAAATTAATTTGATTATTTGCTCATCCCAGTTAATCAGTATAATAATTAATGGTTAAATACAAGATTATCAGCTGCTTTATAATAAAATTCATTAGGCTATACTTCTAAAATATTTTAACTATCATAATAAGATATGTAGAAAATTTCTTTGGAAAAACAAATGTGGATTTTTTCTTGTTATATTTTGATTAGAGTTAAACTTCAATTTAAATTAGTGTTGTTGAATATTCTTAATTGTTTTCCTGATCTTCCTTTCAGGATTTAAGGCCTCAGTTATTTGTATTAATTGTTCTTCTATCCATTTAATAGGTTTGAGGTATCTAAAATTTGAATAAAATATTAACTTACAAAATTTTGATTATTAACAATGAAACCTTTTTTTAAACAATTCTCATTTTTAAATTTTATCTTAGAAAGTTAAAAGTATTAGATGTTTTAAAATATTTATATTATGTAGTATATATAAATGTACCCAATAATTTATGAAGTATATTTCTATAATTTACATTGTACTCTGTTGAATTCATTGCATTACATAATAAGAACATCTTAAGTTTTGATGTTGTTTTAGACATTAAGATGCATTAATCTTTTGAAAATTAATTTTCATATCTAATTTTAGATGGCAGATGCATATCGCATGCTTTTACTATCATTTAGGGTAGAAAAATATATTATTAAATAGAAAAATATATTAAATAATCATAAATAAACGTTCAGTCATTTTTATTTCTTAATTGAATTATCATTCCAATTTGTTATTACAATTTTCTAAATTTTAAAGTTTAATTTTTCTACCCTTGAATAAATATAAAATTTTTTTGTGGTTGTTTCACAATTATTTATATTTTTGTAAACTATTTATTAATGTAATATTTATTTAAAATAAAGAAATATTTTTTTTATAGGAGAGCATGGAGAAATATGCTATAGATATTGATAAAGTTCTTGATGAATTTGAAGAAAAAGAAGGTGAATTTTTTGTTTCTGAATATGTTAGATTTAGATTGAAACATTGACAATTATATAGATATTAAATAATATCAGATGTTGTTTTGCAAATATTTTTATGATAAGAATTAAAATTATTGCAAGAGCAATAGCACAGTTGTACTATCATTGTCACTCAAGGAATTGACAAAATGTTCTCCATACAAAATATAAATATATATGATAGAAGAATGTATTGAAAGTCAGAATAAGAAGACTAAAATGTTTCTGTTAACTTATATATTAGCAATATTGTATGTCATTTAAAATTAAGCAATTATTTAGCTAAGAGTTTTACATTCCACAATATCTTGTTACGAAAAATTTTAATGTATGTTTTTAGTTATAAGAATACTGATTTATGAATTAGAATACCTTATATATATAATAAACAGATGAAAGTGATCATGATAACTTCATTGAATGAATTTTATTGTCAATTAATCTTAATCATGTGCAACCGTGATTAAATTAATTGTTAAAGAAGAAATGCAAATAAATTGTTGAGTTCTTGCAATCACATTAATATTCTACAATAATTTTAATTTAGTGGCTAAACAGATGAAGGTTGTTTTATTTATTTGGTTCACGTTGAAAAATTTTTGAGTGCAAAGAAATCATTTGCAATTTGATTCTGGCAAAATTTATTTGAATTTGTTAATGTGGTTATGTAATAAGAAAATCATTGATAACTTAAAAATGAATAATTAGATTATTTGCTATTTAGATTGCACATGAAATGTTAAAGAAATTTAAGATTTTGTCAAATGTGTATCTACATTTGTTTGATAAAAACTTTTAAGATTAAAAAAGGTTTTATCATCTGTATGATTTTAAAAATTTAGAATTTTCAGTAAAGAGAAATATGTTTGAAAAATTGTAATATTGAAGAGGAACTGAAACTAGTTTTTCTTAACTAAAATATTAGAATAGTTTATTTTTTTTTATTACAATGTCAATGTGATTGTTTTTTTTTTATTACTATACAATAATGATATGCTTTGATGTGTTTAATTGATATTTTTCTGAAATTTTATTTAATTAATTTTTGACTGGTATATTTATATTTTTTATACAATTTTGAAAGGAAAGAGATTTTCATCACAAAACAAAATTTTAATTTTAGAATAAAAAGTATGTATTGAAATTTATAAATAATAAAATACTATTGATACTACTGTTATTAAAGAGATCAGTCTTAAGTATTTTTTCTGGACAAAAATAATTGAAATTTTATATGTAGATAAAAAAGAAAAATTATTTACGTTTTCCTTCAATTTTAGTGAATATTATATTTTTAAATTTACAATGGTAGTAGTAAAAACTTATTATAAATAATTGTGGTAAAAAAATTTAAAAACAGTTCTCTTATTTTATTCTTGAAAGTTTGTACAATTATTAAATATTCAAAATTAGAGGAAACATATTCACACAGAAATTTTGTTTTAAAATATTTTATACACAAATGCAATGTAATAAGTTGAATTAAAATGCATTGAGTTTTATTATTTTGAAGAAGATTCCTCATTTAATGACACCTATAATTCTGTTTATTCTATTAAGAAATGAAATTTAAAACGGTTAATACAGAATTTAATATAAAATTGATTCCAATGTTTTTTCTCTTATATTAGCATATTTTTTTCTTCATATAATTTTATTTTAATTAAAGTTATGTACTTGTAAAATTATTAGTTAAAATATTTTTGTCTAGAAAACTCCTTTTTGAAATGAGTATAATAAACCTAGTGTGTATCAGCTTTAGAATTTTTTTTTCTTCTAGATTTTCCAATTTCGACCATTTAATTGATCATCTAATTTGTCTGCTTATTGATATTTCAAATATATTTTCTTTTGATATAAGATGTCTAAATATAAGTGGCAATTGTTTGTACATGAATCTTACACATATTTTTGCGATTTTCATGTAGAAATTGCATGTATTGAGTTCATTTTTCTTTTCACAAGCCTTCTAAATTTCACTCTTAATATTTTTTTAAGTTAAACTATTGTCAGAATTAATTTTTGTGTTACATTGGTTGTAAGAATTATTTTATTTTGCAGCTCTTTCAACTGATATTCATAGATCTGAAGAGTCCAAAAAAGCTAAAAGAAATGTAAATGACTGTTATCATGTACCATCTTATTTTGATGAACAATTGCCTGGAAAGTTAAAACAAAAGGAAAGTTTATTTCCCCTCCCAGCTAATACAAATCATGAACAGGAAAATCCTAAATGTGGGACATTAGATAACTTAATGCTCAAAAATGATAATCTTACTTTATCCAAAAAGGTACTGTTTTCTGATTCTAAAACAGAATTTCTTTCTAATACAGAAACATCAGACTGCAACACTGATCTAAATATTTCGCTTACTCAGAAAAATAACTTACATTGTGCTTCTAACTGCAATCCAAAGCATTTAAATTGTGATACAGGTTTTGAAACCAGAGTTTCCGAAAATACTGATGAAGATTTAAATAATTGTCTTACTGTTAAAGAAAATTCTTGTAAATCGAAAGTAAATGATGAAAAGGATTACTCAGAAGAAATTTTATACAGTTCTGTTACAGATACTTATACCGACTTAAAGGAATCAATCAAATCTCCTAACAATATAAAAAGCTTTGATTTAAAAGAACTTGAGGCTGAAAATGTATTTGAATCTTTACAAGCTGAAGAACTTGAAGATCAATGTAACTTTGTAAGTCTTGATGCTGAACCAGAGCTAACAACTTCTAATGTAAATGAAAATAATCTTATTGTTAATAAAACAACTGTTGAAAATTCTGTAATTGATATTTCTAGCAATAATATTTTCAATGAATCAACAGTAAAAGGATCAAAACAATTCTCTGCAGATTTTTATAAAGATGAAGATGTTGAACAAAATTTTGAACATGGTTCTGATAATGTCAATAATTTATATGCAAATGGATTGATAGAAAATGACAGTTCTATTTCAATAAATAGCAATACACTGTGTTCAGAAACTAAAGGTCTTGCTGAAACTTCGGTATCCAGTTGTAATGATTCTGAAATAAATCAGAATGATGTAGAACCTCTATTATCAAATAATGAGAGGGAAAATTTTCCTGATACACTACCATTTAAATTTTCAGTTCCTGAATCTTGGAAATCATCTAATGGATCAGATGTTTTTGTTTCTAAAGTCTTACCTAATTTTAGTCAAGATGATGATTCTGGAGTTAGTTCTCAAGAAGACATCAGTAGTAATAGTCCTTCTGAACTTCCACCAAATCGATCTTTGAATTCTGCCACTAAAAAGAATTATGTTTGCCACAAAGTAATTTCAAAACTGACATCCCACCAAAATGACACTTCCGAAGTTTTTGATAAATTAAATGTTATTGAATCACCAGTTACATTAATTAAAGCTATTGAGCAAGATGTTGAAATCAATAAGCCTCTATCTGATAAGTTTAAAATTATTCAATCTGATTTAAATGAAAAGAAATGCACTGAGATATCACAAGATATAAAAAATGATGTTGAGTTGCCTTCTTCCTTAAACAATCAAAATATAAATTTTGATGCATCTTTATTGCAAAATTCTGAAATAATATTATCTACTTCAGAGACAGAGTGCATTGAAACTTTACAAGAAAATAAAGATGTCTTAAGTGTTCCTTCCTTAAGCACCCAAATTGGTGTACAGATTTCACTTCCAGAAGTGGTTGATCCAATTCAATTTTCTGATCCATCTAAAAATGAAACAGATGAAGATGTATCTGATAAAAATGAAATCAAACCTGATCTTTCTGATGATAATATTAATGAAGATAAGGATATAGCAAACAATAGTTGTAAAGTGAGGGATGATATTTTATGTCATCCTGTACCTTTAAATACATTGGATGAAAAAGCAGAAATTTTGTCTAATTCTGATCTCGGAAGCGAATCCAACATAAGTGAAATAGTTTCTAAATGTTCTGATGCTCAAGAGTTTGAACAAACAGATAATTGTAAAACTAGTATTGATGAAAATGTTGATTATAAAAACATTGTTGCAAATGATGAAATTAAATATTGTGAAGCTTCGCCACGTCTTCAGCGTCCAACTTCATTGAATCTTCCGCCTCTCCAGTTTCAGTCATCTGAATTACTTGATGAGAATGAGTTTAATGAACATAATGATGAATGTAATGAAGAAATTGTTCCACCAGTAATTCCTGTTGATGAGCCAAATGTTGAAAGTAAACAAAATTTAATAATTTATATATTCTTTTTCTTATTTCTATTTATTAACAAGTAATGTCTTTTTTATAATAGCTCCATGTGTGAAACAGCAGCAGAAAATTGGTTTCATAAAGCCATATTGGATTCCTGATGGAGAAGCTTTTAATTGCATGCACTGTGCTTTGAAATTTACTGTTATTAGAAGAAGACACCATTGTCGAGCATGTGGAAAGGTATTTTACTTTTAATTATAAGTAATATCTTAATGATTTTTTCATAAACCATGATTACTAAATTTTTTAAATTTATTTTTCTTATTTCTTTTTCAAAACACTGCATGTCCTATTTTACTTAAATAGCTCAAGTAAATAATTTTCATAAATAAGTTTATTCTCATGCTTATAAATTTCAATTCGTTATGTAGGTAAAATTAACTGAAAACTGATTAACCACTTGTATTAATTATACTAATTTTTAAGCACAGTTTTTTATGTATGAAAAAAATAATATATTTAAAGTGTAAGTTTTTTCCTTATTCTTCTGGTTTAATTAATGTGCATCCATCTCAATATTGCTTTCTTTAAAAATTTCTTGTTATAGTTTGTTGCTGTTTTTCACAACATTTTATTTTTTATGAAATTATGTTTCTACAAAGATTTATATTAAAGTATACAGAGACAAATGATTTGCAATAACATGTTACACTATCAAATAAAAAAAGAATAAATTAACTTTCTTACTTTCTTTTAATTTTCTGGCTAAAACAAGATTCATAATGTTATTGCCTATATTTGTTACAAATTCTTATTTTATTATTAGAAGTGATTTTACATCACCATTAAAATCTTAAACTTTTTTGAAAAAGAAATATTAATACCAGCTATTTTGATAATTTGTTATCTAGACAAAGTAGTAAAATTGATAGGATATAATGGGATCAATTAAAATTTGAAAAAACTGACATAGATAATTCATTCCACTGACAAAAACAATTATATTGTTTCATGTAATATATAATCATCTGTTTCATTGTCTGCCATCTACAGGCAGTGGCATTATTAAAACCATCTATATGTGGTCCATTGTAATATATAGGGATTATGTAACTGAGTAACCATTACTACAATCCTTTGAATGGTAACTTTCATTGATATTATGATTTAACAAAAAGGAATTGGTTCATCTACAAATAGCAAATCCAATTTTAGTTTGTGTTATAATGATAATATATAAATTAAGTAGAATCATGATGAATATTTAACTTTTACCACTGTTTTGTAGGGTTCTAGTGTTTTTTCATGTTAAGATTAATGTTGTTCAGCTGATATAATCATATGCAGTGTATTTTAATTTTATATTTCATTATTTTCTATATTGATTTGTTACTCCATTATATACATTTAACTTTGGGAAATCTTTCAGTTGTTTATCTCAAAGGTAACATTTCTTAAAGATAATTTCTAGTATTGCATTGCTTGGCAACACAGAAAATGATTATTCATATTAGCATTTTCTCATTTCCATGCTTTCTGGGTTTTCAGATTACCTATTAGTGGTGGTGGATCATACTGTGAGGCAAATTAAGATAGATGCCTAGCTGCATTTGCTTGTGACATGCCCATTACCATACATTTGAGCATCGACCAACTTAATGAATTGGGCAAAAGGCTTCTCCTCTCTTGACCCCATTGCTAACAAAAGTTTAAAATCAACAAAAGTTACTTGTATAATTATGAAAGCCTGTTGTTTACATATTTTTCTCTCATTCATATATACCTGTTCTTTTTTTTATCAAAAAAAGTGGTTACTAGCATTTTTGCATACATTTATGTAAGTTTATTTTTATCATGTATATAAACTTTATTGTTAGTGTCATTTTTTTAAATGAGTTTCAAAAAACATGTTGTTCCATAACTTTTGGAAGCCAGTATAAAAAAAACTATTAAGCTTACTAAATGAAGGTTCTAAGATTTTACTTTCTCCCTTAGAGCAAACAACTGTACAATATGAACAAAATTCCATTTTTATTAGACATAATTACTTATCAGATTTATTTTGAAAAGTCTGTGGTAAAAAATTATATGATTAAATTTAAATGATATTTTTTATTGTACAGGGTTATTAGTATGGACTTGATTTTATTGAAGATATTGAATTGTGTACTTTAAACTAAAACAAACTTTACCAAATAATCATGCAAAAAAGTGATATTTTTGTCTACATTACATTTATGATGTTGTTAGATTTGTAATATTTTTAGTATTTAACTTTTTAAAAATCTTTTATATTAATAGAAAAAGTTTCATAATTTAATGGCATATATATTTAAAATATTTTAAATGTGTGATCAATGATTAACTGTTTGTTAATGTAAGTTTATTTTCTTTCAGATATTTTATATTTTCTCTTATGTTTCTTTAGGTAGATAAAAACTGTATTCTCATTTATATTTAATTTCTTCATATAGGTTTTATGCTCTCGTTGTTGTAATCAGCGAGCTTATCTAGCTTACATGAATAAAGAAGACAGAATTTGTCAACCATGTGCAGAAGTTTTATCGTCAAATAGCTCATTAGGTGATGTTTTTATGATTGCATTTTTGTAGTGATACATTTTTTATTCTCAAATATTTTCATGCAAATGCAGTTGTTAATATTTATAAAATAAATTGAAAATTCTAATGTGCAGATGTGTATCACAAAGCACAATTTCTAGTTTATGGTAGTTATTTTCAAAATTCTAACCTGTCCTGATTTAATCTGATGTCAGCATTGATTTTTTTGTCTGTGGATGTGTATGCTTTGACAATCACAGTTGCATTGCTGTTTGCTTTTGACATAAAGCTTTTGAAAGTTTTTAAGGTTAATTTAAATTAAAGAACTTAATTTGTGAAAAATTTTATTTGATTTCTCTGAGTATTTTCAATGATTTATGTCCATTTTCATGATTTGAAATTGAGACTTTCTGTTTGTGTGATTCTGAATCATTTATGTATTCTAGACATAATGTAAATATTAATTTTTTTGTGTCGTAACTGCTGAGAAGTTTTTCATTTACTTATGATAACATTTTATTTTATAGCCTTGTTGAATGAGCAGATACCATCTCCTGTTAATTCCCCAAGTTCAAGCTCATGTGGTAGCAGTCCTAATTTTTCTCCTGCTTCACAAGTCCCATCTCTACCTGTTGAAGACAAGACTGTTTGGCGGCCACATCCTAACAATCCGGATGATTACTGTTCAACAATTCCTCCTTTGCAACAAATGGAGTTAAGTGGACAGAAACCACCTCCTACTGTTATGGTTCCAATTGGTGTACTCAAGCGAGGTTTTTATCTTTTATTTTCATTTATGAAATTGAAATTTATTTGGAAGTAACTCAAAGCTTATTTGAAATAATTTGCATCACAAAAAATAACAAGTTGTTAAAGCTACTAAAGAATATGTTTATTCTAAATATATTATAGAGCACACATGCTACCCTTGATTACCCAGAGTGAGAATTTTATTAAAGTTTATTTATGTAATAAAAGGTCGATAGAAAGTACATTTTTGTTCAGTTAATGTTATTTAGTTTTCATTTAATATTTCATTAGATTATTATACAGATACCAATACAATACCTAATGTAAATTGTTGCTATAACTTATTTTTAAAATATCATAAAATCATTGTTTTAATACTTTGCATCTAATACTTTAATCTGACACTTTATATATAACTGTTTAATTTGATTAAATCTGTCAAAAAAGGGATTTTAAATATTCAAAATATAAGCTTAATTGTAAAGAATATTTGCAACTTTACATTATTTACAAATTAATATTTTGTACTTCCTGAATTCTGCCTTGCATTTTTCTTTAAGTTTGTTAGGTACATATTATGCACTGAAAAGCAATTTGATTAGAGAAAGCTAGGCATTGTGTAAATCTGGAGCTGTGCACAAATGAGAAAGCTAGATACAAATTACGTAAGCAGCAATTTGATGGAACAAAAAATGTTCATAGTATCAGTCATATATTTGGCCATTGCTTAATTGCTTAGGTCTAAATATAAAATACTTCATTTTCAAAACTATGTAGACACATTTGGATTTACATTGACCACTCTTTCAAGAGTACACATTATGTATTCTTTCCCTGTTCAACTGCTGTAAATAATAATGTTGATGAACAATATCAGCATGGAATAATAATAGCAAATATTTATTAAATCTAGTGCAAACATTTCTCTTAGCATTACATGCATAGTCATGTGCAAAAAATGACTGTTGAGTGAAAAATATATCAATAGATATATGAAAACATTGCCGTATTAACATCTATCCCTTTGTACAAAATGAGGTTAATTTATAAAAATTAGTACAGTAATATATCTATTAGAGCAACATTTCTCAACCTTTCCGGTTTCCCGGCCCAGCTTTAATTCGTAATATTCATCATGCTACCCCCTTCACTTAAAATAAAATGTATACAATAATGATGTATATTGAGTATTTATGATTCCGTTTTTAAGTTATTTTTAACTAACTGCCAAAACAAGATTAAAAGTGTGCAGAAATCACAACATTGTGATGAAACTACATCTGGCATTTTGCCAAATGGGTGATGAACAGATGAAACGAATAAAATGGGAAAAATTTAATTGTTATATTTGAAATGAAAACCAAACACAGGGAAATAATGTTAAAAGGTTAATGAATGCTAACCTATATAGCAGGGGTGGCCACACGAAGACATTTTAGGTAGTCCACGGGACCATCCCGATAATAACCTCGTCTATTAACAATTTAATTTATAACTTATGACATAGAATTAATGAATTATTTAAAATAAAAATTTACTACAGTCTACGATTTAAAACCCAAAACAAACTTTGCAAAGATTTACGATTTAAAGATTTATGATTAAAGGTTTACGATTTAAAACCTAAAATGAACATGATGAGCGCGATTAAAACATTAAAAAAAACTACAGAAAAGTATGCATCTCAATTAAGAAAACATGAATTGAGAAACTTCAAAAACATGAAGGAAGAGTGCATCCATAATCCAAACCGAGACTTCGAAGATTTCGCTTAATACTTACTTGTTTTGTTTAAAGAATTTGAAAGAAGATTCACTGATTTAATTAGGTTGAAAGAAATATTCAATTTTATGATATTTCCATTTAATGAAAATGTCAACATTGATGGAGTATCTGAAAAAATAGGACATTCAATAGATATCACATCAGTCATGGTCGAGGAAGAAATTATTAAATTAAGATGCGATATATTCCTTAAATCCAGAACATATTTAGCGATACTGATTTTTGGAAATTAATTTCTGAGGAAACGTTTCCTAGTATTTACAAACTGATTTTGTATTTGAAATCATACTTTGGATAGAGGTATCTTTGCGAATCTGCTTTTTCAACCATGAACAAAAAACAAACATTGGTCGCATATAACAGAGGAACATTTAATTTCGTGTTAATGCATTGCAATAATCTCATACCAGCCACAATATGATAAACTTGTCATAGATATACAGTGCCAAATTTCAACGAATAGGATGTCAGTTTTTGATATATGAATACTTTGATTATTTTCCTCAGTAAATTTTTATTTTGTAAATATTAATATTAAGTTTTTTTTAGAAAAATTACATAATTTACTATTTTTTTCTTGTTACCGAAAATATATACGTTAATTTAGCTCTGCCATTGGTAGACCGCCTTCAATTTTTAAATGTGGAGTAGACCCCGGATCCCAAAAGTTAGGCCACCCCTGCTATATAGGGTGAGCTAAATTTAGAAACTGGGAATAAATTTTTTCAAAAATATAAGAAATAAAAAAAAGCATAAAAAATAAGTAATGTAAGTAATAAATAAGTAAAAAAAGAGAAAAAAATATATAAGTAATATTTTTGGAAAGGAATCCACACAATTGATGTCTTGAGCATGTGCAGAGCAATCATTTTCTCATAGAAAGAAGGAAAATGTCCAATAATGTAAGTTTCAATTGTAGTTAGTCTCATTCAAATTGACCTTCTATTACTGTTGAATCTATAGTGAATGTATATATGTTTTCATGTTAACTGCAATTCAGCATATTAAGTATTCACTACAGCTGATTTATGCAGGCTTGTATATAAATTTTTAATCTGAAATGAGCAAATATTAGAGAATGAAGCATGTACTAGTACACAGACAAGCAGAGTTCTGAAAATAAAATCATGAAAATATTCTCAAGAAAACTTAAATTTTGTGTTTATCAGTATGGAAGTAAAAGAAGAAAGGTCCCCGTGTATCATTCCTCCAAATATGTTGGCCGCAGAGACCATTAAACTTAATAAATGTAAATATTTAACATATTGAAACACTTCATAGGGAGTTCATCAATAAAACCAATGAATTTTTTAAATTAAAATCACAAAAGGCAAAAATCATTTTTAAAGAAAGTTTGTCAGTGAATAAAAATTTTTTAATTACATCTTACAAATTTTCATAAAAATAGCCTGATGTAATAAACCTCACACTGTTGGTGAAGAGTTTGTTTTGCCAGCAGGAAGTGAGATAATAGAACTCAAAACAACAGCGATAGCATTATTTGCTATTTTAAATGATTTTATCATCAAGCTAAATTTAGAATGGAAAAAATCACCTTGGAATGTGAACTGATGGTGCTCGTTCAATGTCGGGAAGATTTCAAAGTATACAAGTATTTATAAGACAAAAATCGTCTCAGTGCATCTGGACATGATCCACAGGGAAGCTTTAGCTTTGAAAGAAATGAGTCCTGAACTAAATATTGTGTTAACTACAGTTGTAACCATAGCAAAATATATAAAAATGAGACCCCTGAAATTGAGGACCTTTTCCGCACTTTGTATAGACATGGGTTCGGTACATACAGCGTTATTATTTTATTGTGAACACAAGATGTTTATCACATCAAAAATGTTTGCAACATGTTTATGAATTAAGAGCAGAAATAGCAATCTTCCTAAAAGAAAACAAAACAGTATCCAGTAACTTTTGTTATGATTTATTTATGATGAAATTGAACTATATAGTTAATAGATTCGAGATATTAAATAACTTGAACCTTCAACTCCGAGGAGCAAGTATATATGTTGGATATGAGTGATACTGTTAATGCTTTTTGTAGAAAACTGGAATTTTGGAGCAGAAATTTAAAGCAAAAAAATGTAACAATGGTTGCAAATGTAAATGATTGAAGTAAAACTTAAAGACATAAGAACTTTTGAAAGTTGTTTTTGTAACCACTGAAAATCATTTAACTATTCTGGCTAAAATTAAAAAAAAGTATTTTCTTATTGATGATAAAATGATAGCAAGTTAAGAGTGGCTTCGGGATCCATTTCATAAGACTCCCGAAGGACTCTCAATTCATGAGGAAGAAAAAAAATCATATTTTTCACAACAAGTGTAATAGTTCTTTCCTTTCAGTCTGCTGTGGCAAAAGACAACTTAGAAATAAATCACTATTTGAATTTTGAGCATGGATGAAGGATGATTTTTTTTGCCATAAAAACAAGGGCATTTCGTATTCTGTTACCATTTTCAACATCCTACCTTTGTGAAACTGGATTTTCTCATATGGCTTTTTTGAAGACAAAATATTAATCTCAGCTAAATGTAGAAACATAATTGAGAGTGGCTATTCCTAATATTAAACTTTCCTTCCAAAACATTTTCTCTACAAGACAGGCCTAAGAAAGTCATTAATAATTATTAAATTTGTTTTTAATTTAGTATGTTTTGATAAGTTTTAATTAGTAAGTTATTTTACTTTAATAAGTTATTAAATATGTATAAATGTATTTTGCTTTCTATGTGTATGTGTGCTTTCCTTTCAGTCAGTTAACCAATTTTTAAATAATATTTTCTCTTGGATATTCACATACCCCAATAGGAGGATGCTCCACAAGTTGAAAATATGTGTAATAGAATGATGGGAAACTTTTTTGAAATAATAAGTCAACATTCACTTTGAGTATATGTAGGTGGTACTCTGTCTTGTATAAATTTTAAGAAGATTCAAACTGAGTTGCATCCTGATCTGAGAATTAGCTACATTTCCTGAAAAATAGTCCATGACATGTGGGAAATCTCTTGTTGATAAATGTTATTGTTATAGCTTGCCTGGGCAATCATTTGCTGTGATGCGTTTATTTTTATACTCTACTTTTAAACATTTCCATATTACAATGCTTATCATTTCTCCCTATTGCCTGTGGACGGATTAGAGGAACATTCCACAGACTTGCACTTGTTTCTATCTTCCTTTAGGAGTTGAATTAGTCTTTGTGTGAAAAAGATAACAGTAGAACTGCAAATAAAATCACCCCAAATAATCCATTCAAATATTCTGATCTCAATTGCATCTAGCACAACTCGGGTATACTTAAAAGAGTAGTTCAAACCTCAATCTGTGAATTGGGAGAGACTGTGGGCATTGTTAATTTATATATACATCTATCAGTTCCAATGTAGAGATCATGCACCAACAAATCACCAGTCGTCCAAATGAAATGAAATGGGGTGGGTACTACCTTCTGCCTGACAGGAATCCATAATTCAAGAGCTATTCAGAGTGTATTTCAATGCTTTTAGCAAAAAATTTAATTTTTTTCTGCCTTGCATTCACTTTGAAATTATATAATGACTCAGCATATATTTTTTATAAACTTATTTTATTTCCTTAGTTTTCATTTTATGATGCTGAGTTAATGCTCATAAGCAAGATGCATTATTTTAAAAATATACTATATGGAGGATTTTCTAGCTGCAGAAAATTTTCATGAATGCTTCCCTGTGCTAGATTTTTTCTGTACAGGAAATAATAAAAAAATGTGAACAATTACTGTTACTTTCAAACATATATTACTATTGGTTAAACTTTCTAAATTACTTAAACTTATATTTAATATATTAAGTATTTGTGATAAACTTACAGCAAATATAGTAATAAAAAACATATTTTATGCGGAAGAATAAAAATAGGTACTTTTCTAAATTAATTAGTTATAAAAGAACATGTCATTTCAGGTTATATTGTATTTTACATTAATTAAAAATATTTTAAACTTTGAAGTTATCCAATTGTAAAATATAACATGTGTTTAGTTAAAATTCTTTGTAACGAAATCAGCTTAAGCAAAGTATTCAGTTACCTATTAAGAATAAATTTTATACATTCTAAAAATTAAAAATTTTAAAAGAAAAATAAGATAGAAACTTGTTTTTGAAATCTGTTTGAAAAATAAGTTTTTATCTGTTGGTTAAATGTTTATTAATTAAAAATTGCATGTTCCCTAATTTAAAGATAGCACTTTTTCTATTTTAGCCCTGTTGCTTGAAGTATTGTTATTAATGACTGAAAAGATAGTCAAAAATTAGATATGATTAAATTACTTTTCAGTACTGTGGAATTAATATTTTGAGACTAGGGTTTAAGTCATCAGTTTGGTTATTTGTGATTTAAAATTATAAAAAATGTTTTCTGAGTGTCTGATTTTGGTTTGTCACTATATTGTCATTTTGCATATTAAGTCTATCTTGATGAGGTCTAAAATTTTTAGGTCATTATTATTATAATTATCCATGTCACAAATAAGAGTCATGTAAACAAATTCCTAAACTAAATATATATGCTACTAAGCTATAAATTCTGTATATATCTGATTACCATTACCAGCATTTATTGTAGCTTTTATCATAACTTAGAAATGCCTATAAAAGAACAGAATAAAAAATCTTTAAAGATTCTGAAAGTGTTCCTTTATTATTTTTTCTAAATATCTTTATGATGCAAGTTTTATTTTCAAAAATTATTTCTGTTGGGATATTTTCATTTTAAAAATCGCTTTTAATGTATAGTTCTGCCTTTTAAAGAATTGTGTAAGGGTAGTTGTCATTTGTAATTTATGCCAAGGCCAAGTTAACATTTAAATTAGACTTAATAGTCATTTTGTTTTACAATAAAAATTGCATACACTTATTAGGATTCATGAAAATTTATCTTTCTATTCTTGTATATGAATTTTGTAAGAAGTCGAATTTTATTAATTCTTAATTAAAATTGAGTTTCGTTCATGATTATTGGAAATTTGTTTTTATTATGAATTATAAGTTTGGGTGATTGGCATCTATTTGTTATTGTCATTCAGGTATCTTTAGTTTTGTGAAAATTAGCTTGTGTATTTTATCCATGAAACATAATTTTCTCATGGAAAAATTTGATATTTTTAAAAATTATTTTGCTAATTTATATACACTTTAATCAGTTGTTCTCATGAATTATTTAATTCTTCAAATTTTGTTAGAAGATTAAGTTTTTTGAATGTTTAGTTCAGTGTGAGTGGAAAAATAATACAGAAAATACTTCTTATTCTATTTATATTTGGAGAGGTTATCACTGAGCTCATAGTGCTTGAGGGAGCTGATCTAGATATCTATTGTTTTCTATTTGATAATCAAGTTTTCATTTTGGTTATTAAAAATGGAAAATTTACTTTATTTAATTCAAAAATAGATTTATAATTTCAAATTGGTTTTTTAAGGAAATAAACGTAGAAGGGAACCTAAGCAAGTAATTTTTTCTGATGGTATACGCCCTGGTGGTGATTTGACTGATTTGACTGAACCTATGGAAACTGCTCCAGTTTATCGTCGATCAGGTCGGAAAAGAGTTGATAAAATATTTTCAGGTATGTGTAATTTTTGAAAGAAATCTTTTTGGAATAATTTCTATGATTTATTTAATCAGAAACTACTGATTTTATACCTATTTTTGGTATAAAATGAGAAAAAAGTGTGTCATTTACTTCAAAATCAAAAGTGAAAGACTCAGTAAGGACCAAACATTACACTGTTATATAATTATCCAAAGAAATCATTAATTAAATAAATCAGGAAAGAATTTTTGTTGATATGTGAGGGAAATATTCTGCATCTCCTAATATTGTCAGTCTTTTCTATCAAGATATGTTACAGGCAATGTAGCTTCAAGCAGACTAGAAAATCTAATTGTATTATTTTCTGATTATTTTTTGGAATAGTTAGATAAGTTTTAGCTTTATAGTTTCTATAAGGGACAGAACGGCCACTCCGAGACATAAGCATTTTTCATATAGGCTGCAAATTTATCAAGTTTCTCATGGTTCTTAAGTATATTAGACTATTTTCAACAATAAACTATCAATGATTGCTTTACATTTGCATTGTAACAAAATGAGCTTTTATAAAATATAATTTTTATTTTAAGGACAACTTTGGTTCCTTGAATGCCAAATGTTTCATATCAAATGATTGTGTTTCTCTCACCAGCCACATAATGTAAGCACTTTGTTGTAACATTTAAACACTTAGCTTTTTAATTGCTTTTATTGTCTTGCTCTCCTAATAGAACTGAGTTTTACTTTCATTATATTTCATGTGAGAATCTAAATAAGATACATGAGGTTTTTAAATACTTTTGAGCTTATTAATGTAAAAGTAACTGAGTATTTTGCTGGTATTTCATCATACATGCCAAAATCATGTCATCTGGCATACTTGGGTATATCCAGCAGGATTATTAATCTTGCATTTAAATATTGTAATTGACTGAAGATAAATAGTGAAAATGCTTAATTCCAAAGGATTTTAATGTCATGTGTAAATGAATTACATTTTTTATGAGTCTTTAACATAATAGTGCAAAGGGGGGAAAAATTTGTACATTTTTTATTAGTAGCCATGTGGATTAATGTAGCTCCTTATAAATCCATGCTACTGTTAGTCTTTTTATACTTTTTATTTTTATCCATTTTATACTTATTACCTTCTCATTCTACTTAATAAGCAGTTGGAAAGAATAGTGTATTTTGTTTATATTGTGGCTTACGAACTTTATATAGCTGCTGTTAATCTACACAAATTAAGGAAATTTTGAAGTACTTTTTTTGGACCTCCATTCAATATTTTTCACTTTTTGACTAAGTTTAATCTTGGGTTTTAAATAGTTTGTTTTAAGTTTTTTATAATTTTGTTTATATATTAGCATTAACCTTTTCCCAAGAAAAAGAAAGAGTAATTAAATAAATGTGAAGCATTTATATTTTCCATAGTTAATATTGTCAAAATGTGGGGGATTCCCTTTTGACTGTGTGATTTGTTTACTTTTGAAAATCACCTTAATTCTCGTTCTTTGCTTACCAACTTTTCGTCAAGCAAAGCAATTACAATAGCAATATAGTTAATCTATTAAAAGAAGCAATATTGTGTATGAAGCGATACTCAAAGTATTTTATGTCATCAGAAGACATAATTGGATTTAATTTTGTGAACACATTTTCCACTGTTTCAATTACTAAAGTCATAATATTAAGTGTGTTCATATTATATAAATACAATAAGTATCTTGCTTTTGTTTGAAGATAATTTTTTAAGATATAGTAAAGTTCAACACAATTACTTTAAATATAATTATTTCCAATCATTTCATATGATTCAAAAATATTAGAAGATGAAATTTAAAATCCATCTTTTTTAAATGGAAACCAATATTATGCCAATATTTAAAACCTGAAATGTAATGTTATTATATTTTAAAATGTTTTATCATATTTTAAGCTATGAAGCATCTATTTTAAGATAAAAAGTTTAAAGTTTATAATAAAAATTAATACAATTTTAAGAGCAGTTACTTTAGGTGCTTAAATTAACCCTCTTTTTACAGTTAAGGAAGTTTCAAAATGAATATGCATAAGTAAACGATAATATAAACAGAAGATTTTTTTTTTTTTGTATTTTTATTTTCAATTTAATTCTAAATTTCTGCATATTACTGCAGAATGTTTGAGGTGTTTAAAATAAGTTTCAAAATTAAGTGCAACATTTTTAAAATTGATGGAATCCTATAAATTGGTAAATAATAGAAACTGAACTGTCTTTACATATAAATGAACTTCCCATACGCTCTATTGTTTTATTTCACAAAATTTCAACTGTGCTAAAATTTAATATATATATATATATATATATATATATATATATATATATATATTTGAATTCTGAAACACAATAAAATATATGCCAAGTCTACTTAAATTTAGGAGATGTGAGAGTGAAATTAATTATGTCAGAAAAACTATTGAAACTATTATGCAATGCATAGCAATTAATGTAGCTTTTGAATTGTGGTTTCAATAACAAGCTTAATTTCACAACAAATGTTGTTTATATACAATTATATTGGAAAATTAAGCTTGTTAAGGCAGTAGTACAATGCTGGTTTTTCTTAGAAGGGATGTTATTTCCTTCGAAAATCAACTGAAGATTTTCTGCCTATTACTACAATTTTTTTTAAGGTGTATTTATTTATGAAATTCTGAAATTATATTATTTGAAATAATTCTTGGGAGATAGATATTATCACATATGTAATCCACAATGACATGTTCTTAAAGCTTTGTTATCATTTGCTCACAATATGATTAAATATCTTCTGAAAATACATATTTGATGATTTATCATTTTTTCATTGTTATATGCTGTTTATTTTATTTTTAATTAATGGAGAAGTACTACATTTTATTATCAACTAAGGTATACAATTACATGCTGATAAAATTTATATATATTATATATAAATATATATATTATCCTTATTCTGCTTGTTTGCTAAGTATTTATCTTGGATAAAATTGGAAAGAATTGAATA
>JAPDSC010009390.1:18942-56613 GCA_026290005.1 Latrodectus geometricus | reverse complement strand
CTCAGAAAAGTAGGTTATTAGTACTTTGGGAATCGGATCTTGGAGTCACTGAAGCTCAAAGGAATATTATGTTTCTTAATATGTTATTGACAAATCTTCCCTCAGAAATTTTATTAGAAGGTATATCAAAAAACACCATACTGTAGAAGAGCCGAGAGATTTTGCGAAATGTGAAGAAATGGTCTTGAAAGCTTCTAGGTATGCGTCAAACACCTGTCCTTGTGAACAACATGATTCCAAGAAAGTTTGTCCTGTAAAGGCTCAAATGCGGTTCATATGCAACTTACAGAAATGTGTTTGAAGTTAACTGAGCAATTAAAAATTCTTGCAGACAAAATTACTGCATTAGAGGAGAAAAGTAAGCCCCAAAGAGAAATTAGTCAAAAAAAGCAAATTAAGTGCTACTGATGTTGAAAGGTAGGGCATTTTAAAAGAAATTGTTGAGTCAGTTTGGGAAAAAAGGAGTCCGGTCAAAATTTAAACTAAATAAGGGAATCAGGACAGCACAAACACAAGACTGAGAACCCCTATTGCAGTTATATGAAATCTTTGTTCATGCATTAGGAAGTACTCTACCTATAATAGAAATAAAGATTTGCGAGAGGAAAATTTTTGCATTATTTAATTCAAAAGCATCTTTAAATTTAATAGAAGAGTCGAGTTTCCCAGATTATATAGAGACCCAGGTATGTTTGATTCGCATTAAAACAATTTCCCATCAGATAGAGGTAACAAAAAGAATAAGCTTAGATTTAGAATTATCAGGAAAACAATAAAAGCACAGTTTTTTGTAACACTGATACCTATATCTAACAATTTTCTGATAATTCTAGGTCATAAATTTCTTAAAACTCAAAATTGCATAATAAATTATGTTGAAAAGAAAGTCATATTTGATAAATAATTCTGTTTAATTAGTTAAAAAAGAGCTTTGGTGAGTATAGACTTGTAACTGATTTTAGGGCATTAAATGCTATTCATACCCTCTGTCAAACATTAATGAAGCAATTGGTGGATTAGCTATAGGAAAATATTTTTCAACACTTGATTTAACAAGTGGATTTTTTTAGCAGGTTGTCTCACCAGAGGATAGACATAAATTGGCAATAACATCTCATAAGCGCTTATTCCAATTTACTCGTACACTTTTTGGTTTGAGAACCAGTGCAAAGACCTTTCAGCGTTTGATGAATATTGTTCTTTCTGGTTTAGAACTACTCAATATTGGTATTTACATTGATGATATAATCATTGCTAGTAGAACCATTGATGAACATTTTCCTAAATTACAAGCAGTTTTTGATCGGTTACGCGAGCATAAATTAAAATTAAAGCCAAAAAATTATAAATTCTTAACTGATACTATTAAATGTTTAGGTTTTTGTAGTTAGTAAAAGTTTTCTGGACAAGAAAAACATTAAAATTATTGAAAATTTCCAAATATCTCAATGCAGGAAACAAGTTTGAAGTTTTTTAGGGTGCATAAATTATCACCGAAAATTTATTTTAAATATAAGTCAGCGGTCGATAAATTTAACTAAAGAAATATTCAAATGTGATAAAGAGGCAGAAAAGAAGTTTTTTAAACTGTAATCAGCTCACATAAAAGAGCCATGCTTGGAGCTCCCAAATACGGAGAAAGATTTTCATATTTACCCCAATGCTAATAATGTGGCAATCGGCTGCGTGTTGGCTCAGTTAGATAATTCAGTTTCCCCTAAGCCAGTAGCTTTCGATAGTGGAAAATTAAATAAAGCAGAAATAAAATATTTGGTGGAAAGAGAAGCTTTGCCTATAGTACGTTTAACTAACTATTTTAGGGAGTACTTGTTAGGTAGAAAATTTTATATATATATACTGATCATGCCTCCTTCGCTAGTTCTATGAAAGTGAAAAATTAATTCTTCCGCATTGCTCAATGGACTTGGTCAGTGTCATAATTTCAGCTCAAAATAGAATATGTCTCAGGTAAGATAAACAGTATCATAGATTTTATGTCTGGAAATAATGAGACATAAAGGGGCAGCTATTTCTCCGTGACATCCTATTTGAGATGTATGTGTGTTGGTATCTCTAATATCACTCTTGAACAACTTGCTCAAGAAGAACAGCAAAGAACAGATACAAAAGGCCAACAAATACAATCAGTACTGTTAAAGAAAAAGCCTGTTCATCCTCTTAAACTAAATTTTTTTTAAAAAGAATGGAATGTTAATGTCCATAGAAGGAAATCAATTTAAACTGGGAAGAGAGAGGTATGTTATTACTCAAACATTGATAAAAAATTACAATTAGTTGGGTTAAATCATGTTCCAACTGTTTAGAGAGAACTCGTAAACCAAAAGTTCAGCACCCTTACAGCACATACCCATTCCTTCTGGTCTGTTCAAAAAGGTCCATTGCCGATTTAAGAAAGTGGAAACAGATTTTTAATCACCTTCACAGATTATTTTAATAGGTGGGTTGGTGCATTTCCCATATTAGCTACTCAGTTAAATCGTAGAGGATGTACTTATGCAATTCATTTATTGCTACAGTATTCCAAGTAAACTTGTCTCAGACAGTGGGATTAATTTAATTAGTGAAGGCATGAAAAGAGTTTATACCACTTTAGATATAAAGAAAATTGATTACGTGGCATGGTGGCCACAATCTAACGGATGCAGAGAGAGAGAGAGCTCATACTACCATAGGTAATGCCCTAAGTCAAATAATAAATAGCGCATACTCTGACTGGCACAGAAAAGTTCCTTTTGGTCTTTTGACATATAGAACAACAGCCCATGAGTCTACTAATCTTTTCCTGCCTTTTTTAAGTCTTTGGAAGAGAATTTTTCTTACCATACCAGTTTTTAAGGGATAGAAAACAATTTTCCTACGCTTATAATTATGAATATGCCAATACTCTTATCAGAATTATACTCGTCATACCATCAGGTGAAAAACAATTTAGAGACAGCACCAAATAAAAGAAAAATGCGTAGAGATAAGGTCAGTAAAATTAAGAAAATAAAGGTGGGTGACTTTGTTTACTGGTTCAATCCAGCAATTAAAACGGCTGTTTGAAAAATTCTATTAGTATAACAAAGTCCCTTTTAAGATTATTATGTACCATTCACTGGTCATTGTTCAAATACAACATACAAAATATGTGAAATATGTATGAGTAGCTTGTATCGAAAATTTATCACTAATGACTGTTAGACAAAATTGTCTAACAGACAAAGCATCCAAAAATGAAGCTGGGGAACAAAAAGTAATAGAAACACAACATAAGAAACCAAATTCCAAACTTACTCTTTTCAGCATGAACCATCCAATATGGAAGGTATCGAGGGTTATCTGTGTTCAAATAATACTCAAAAGTACAACCTCAGAAGATGTATTAATGTCATAATATCACATCGCTAATGAGTATTGGTAATATGCTGCTTATGTACTTGTTTTATATTAAGTTTGAGGAAAATTTAAAAAGTGTGTTTGTAGGAGCTGTGTTTACAGGGGCATACAATATATTTGCTCATGTTTTTATTGTAAACATGTAAAATCAATTCTGTTATTATGTTTTTTATATATATCTTTGTCTAAGTTTTGTATATGATTATTAATGAGAATTCCTGTCCTCTCTGTATTTGGTCAGCTTGGTTAAATAGAAAAATAATCAAAAAGAAAAAGAAAAATTTTCTTGTGGGATAAGAGTATTTGTGTTGATCACAAATGAATACAATTTAATTTTTCTTATGGTTGGCAAGTAGAATTATTTGTGAAGGGTTGCAGGGTAATTTTTCATGGGAAGAGCACTTGGCAAAGTGAAGTAAGGAGATAGCCAGGAACCAGATTTTGGCTGCAGTAAGGAGCAAGCCTGTCGGAGGTTGGAGAAGGAGTTCAGGACTCTTAGAGTTGCCTGTGGTGAGAATCCTGACGAGGAACTGTACGAGAGGAAATCATTGGTCAAGCTGGGAGAGAGCATTGTGTAAATGGGAATGAGGGTGGATGATAGTTTCTACTGGAGATGTGACAGTATTGCTAATTTCTAGGAGACAGCACGAAGCAGTATAGTTCATCTGAATGATCTTTTGATAAGACAGTCCTGTAAATTAAGTCACCATAGGGTTCCTGGTTGTCCGGTCCAGCATTAAGCATCCCACGTGGGCTACCCATGCGTCTCCAGATACCTTCATAAGTAATTCAGGAGTTTCACTAGTGTAATATGGTCAAACATTGTATGCAACCTATAATTCCATTTTTAGAATACAATTTTCTGATTTAGTAATAAGTGTATCAAAATGTTATTAATAGTTATGAGGTCGACTCTGAATTAAACTTGGCTATATTGTTTGTTATTTATGTTATTCTAAATTAATGTTTGTAATAAACTTTATTAATTAATATGAACCTGGGATTTTATTAAGTGTCTATTGCTAACATTATTTATCTATATTAAAACTATCGTAAGTTAAAGTGTGTAATAAGACACTTAGTACAATTGGATTGGATTCAAATTTATTTAACTATAATATAGCAAAGCAGATATATTCAGGTAGTGGACTGATATTTTAAATTTTATAAGTTTTAAAACAATTTTTTTTAACCAATAAAGTTTTATTTATATTGTTTCATCAAATTGTTCCTCCATACTTTGATGCCACTGACCATGTTTTTGTTAGAGAAACACTTCAGTTTAGCAAGAAGAACGAGATTGTAAAATGTAAACAAAATGGGCTGCATTTCAGAAATACTGCCAAAATGTATTTTAATTTAGTATTGTGAACGTTTAATTATTGATATTGTTTTATCAACTCTGAATTCTGTGTTTCAACAAATGTTTACTATTAAATTGTTAACCGTGGCCATGGCTGGCAGCCAAATGCATAGTGCATTGCTTTCAATTCAATAGTTTGCAGGTTCAAATCCCAATTCAGGTTATATGTTTGTAGTAGTTTGAAATCTTTTTTTATATTCTTCTGGTTTAATTAGATCTTGTGTGCAAAATCTGACTGAGGGACGAACCAATTGCTAACTATGACTATACATGTGTCGCAATTTGTTGTTAGCTTTAGTTTTGCTTGTTTTGAGAATATTCATTTTTATACTTTAACCAGGCAGCATTTTATTGTATTATCTAAAATGAATTTCTTGATTTTTTTTTAAGGTGTCCAATTTGAAGTATTTGTCATGAAATTGTGCTTTAATGTATTTTAAAAAAAAATTTGCCTAAAAATAGTTCATTAATATTGCAAGATATTTCCCTGATATTCATTATCAACAATATTTTGTTAAAAGGTTGAAATTACCTGTTAAATTTCATGATCATCTCTATAGCAAATTGGCTCCAGCAAATAAGATATGTAAATTTCTATTTATAAGTAATTAGTGTATATTATTGTCTGATATAATTTAGCACTATTTGATTTTTTGTGAATAATGTTAAACATTTTTGCATTTATTATAATGTATTTTCAGAGGGTGTTATTCATGCTTTCATTTCAGTTAAATGAAAATAATATTGTTCAATATTTGTATAAGGTTGGATTTATTTACGAAACTTTTATATTTACAAAAATAATCAATTTCTAGTTAATTGTCTTACTTCATTATTCTGGGATAGAATTCAAGATTCTACTCTTAGGTGAATTCAAGTATTTGTAACATATATTTGTTGTGATAATTTTATAAATAATCAGCATTGGATAAATGATACAATGTTTTTCTGTTCTTCACAATATAGAAATGTTCTCTTGTATTTTTAATTCAAAGTTATTTTTCAGAAAACTCTAAAGAAACTAGTGCCATTTTATCTGCTAAAGGCCAGAAGTCAAAGTACAGAAGAATTTTAGTTTCTGATGACGATGGTCCATTACCACCAATAATATTACCGAAAGGTAAAGGACTTTTGGCTAATTATAATGGAAGAAAGCTCTTGTTTATAAAACTTTGTGTGAATAATAAGTAATGTAAATTGTTATGCACGTGATGAATAGTTCATCATATGCACTTTTCTTGAATCTCAATTAGACCAAATCTTTGTTATATGAAGTAAAAATCACGCTAATTTGATTGTTTATAATAGAAAATAAACCAAGTAACATTTTCATGAAATCATTTTTTTCAAATATAAAAATCATTTTAGCATTGTATAGAATATATAAGTGAATTCATTTTTGCATATGTATTTCAAAGTTTGTGTTACAAATGAATATAAAATAACATGAAAAATATATATATATATATATATAAACTGAAATTATAAAATATATTCTGAAATTAATTTTTAATTAGATACTGATAAATTTTTCAATTTTAAATGGTTGAACTTTAAGGCTTTTTGGCATTTCAGAAATAATTGTTTTTATTCACTTCATGTTTATTTGTATCAGATGCAGAGTAAACAAATCGTTTAGACATATTTGCATTAAGATTTTACTAAATTTTTATGGGTAAGTTATTTAATGCTAATGAATAATCTCTTGTAATTATAAATTTGTTTTGCCCTTCAAATTTTATATTACGTCCTTATATATAAACCCATTTTATTTAACAACTATTTCTTTCTTTTCCTTTAATTTTTGAAATACTTCTTTCTTCTACTACAATTAACATTTTACTTTTATTTCCTTGATTTTTTCTTATCAAGGTGAAAAAATCATTCTTGGTTTAAATATTTGGGGAATTTTTATTTTGCAATATTTATTCTTTCTTTTATTTTTTATTCTTGGAATTCTTTACTGAATCATAATATTAATTAAACCTTATTAATACCTTATAACTATCTTTATATGAACATTTTATTTTTAAAGTGTTCACTAAAGCTTAAGATAGTATTTATTTTAAATTGAAGTATTTTTTATAATTTGATTATTGTATACTTCTGTTTATTTAGATTTCCTTCTAGGAGATAACATTTTATTATAGAAATTGTTTGATTTTATAAGATAGTTTACAGAAATTTAATTCCTGTTTTTAGGTTAATCAAAATAATTATTTAAATATATTATTTTAACTATAGATCTTTCAATTGAAGATACTGTTGAATGGAGCTATGTTTTTCAATTGCTTTTAGGTAATGTAATAATTGATTTGTTCTATATAGTAAAATTATTCATCAAAATAATGTTTCTATGAAGTATATTTTTACATTTTAAGCACAAAAGTCAAAATAATTTTGTATATTTTTAAACAATGTACACATATTTCTATGAAATTTAGATGATGTTCAAATTATTTGACTTTAAAACATATAAACAGTGAATAGTGGGAAATTTGAATTCTATTTTACAAAATTTTGCAAAAAACAAATGTGTATTACAAAAAAAAAAAATTTTTTTTTCACAAGTGATGTCTTTTGTTTGCATAAAGTTCTACCCTGAGAGAAAAATGAAACTCTTGCAGTTTAATCCTGGTGATAAACAAAAATATCCTATTTGTTATTATAATATTTGAAACTTATTTAATATTAACAATACACCATTTATATCTTCACAAGATTAGAAATTTGAAAAAAATAAAATAAGTGATTTTTTGGCTCTTTGTATGAAATGCAAATAGTTTGTATTTGAATTTTTTAATTTCATGAACATTATAATCTCTTCTGATGTTATAATACATGTGCAGTAAAGTAATGCTCTGATAACTACATATGACTCTTTTTTATATGTAGTTGTCTTTTTATTTCATGTAATTTGTTATAAAAAATTTCTAGCTAATTATAATAGAAATGAAAACTCACAATGTAGCAGACTTAAATGGCAAGTCTTCGAAATTCATTTTCTATATGTTACTCAAAAATTTTTTTCTTCCTTATTTACACAATACTTATATAAAATGAAACAGAAATAATATTTATAAATGTTATTTAAATGTTCTTTGTTAAATGTACACTTTATTTTATTGTTTACATATCAATTTATTTTTCCTTCATGTATTAGTGACTACTTTTGTGTTGAAATTCCAAATTTTGTATTTTAAATTGTCTACCCTTTGTCTTTGAAAGGGAATTGACTGTAAAATATGCATACTAGAGATAGTAAATTATTTTTAGTATGCTTCAGAGTTGTGATATAAATTAAAGAATATTTTATTTTATAATTTAATTAAAAAATATTCCTGTATAAATGTATAAATCATCTTTGTGCATATTTTATACTGTGTAATAAATATGAGATATATTTATGTTGAATATTCTTTTCGCTTTTCATAGATGAAGAACAGAAACCAGTTAAATTTTCCTTACTGAAAAATTTACATATCCTTGTTAAGTTGACCAAATGTAAGTAATCTTAATGAATTTGGATTTTGGGTATAGCTTGATAATATTTTTTATCGTGCCTTTATTTTTTTAGTGGATTGCTGTTTTGGGAAAGAATGTTGGTGTTTTTCAAGTGATGGATTTTGTTCAGTTGGACAGGATGAAGTAATGATTATATTAGAAAGAATTTCAGATGAAACTAAGATTCCCCGTGATATATTTAAAATTTTTACCCATATTTATGATAATGCAAGTAAAGGTAATTTCCCATTTTTTATTTTATTTATTAATTTAATTTTTAATTATTTTTTGTATTTCAGACTTTTTAGTCTATTTTTGTATAGTGACAATTGTATCTTACAGGTTCTATAATTGAAGAGTTGGGCCATACAATTTTTCCAGATGAAATCCTGGGTAGCAGCGATCATAGAGGCTTTCTCTTTGTCCGTCCAACTTTTCAATGTCTAAGCAAGTTGACTGTGCCAACCACTCCTTATTTAGTAGCTATTCTTATTCACAAATGGGAAGTTCCTTGGGCAAAAGTTTTCCCTTTACGATTAATGCTTCGTATGGGTGCTGAATGTAGATGTAAGAAGACCTTTTATATATTTGTTGTTGTTTAATTATGGTATCTACTTTGTTAATAAAAAATTCTTATTTCTTTGATACAGATTATCCTTGCTCTTTGGTGAGTGTTCGTAATCGAAAACCCATCTTCTTTGAAATTGGACAAACAATAATGAATGTTTTGGCAGTAAGTCTATTTGTCTCGTATTGCTTCTTTCTTATAAGATAATGTTCTAGTAATATATATCAATACAATCTAATAATCAATACATTTTTTATAAAATTCATCAAGCCAATTAGTTTTTGTTCCATATATTTTTTAATGTTATTCATTAAGTATAACATTCATAAAATATTTCAAATGTGTACTACTATATTTGTTGTGCTTGATTTGGAATACAGTTACAACATTTATATCCACTTGGTAAGTTTAAAAATCAGCATAAATTCTAAATTGAAAACTGCATTTTTGCCTTTGCAATTATTATTGGTGCAAGCTCATTTTATTATTAATGTTGTGAAAATTGCAGTAAAAAGGTTTTCATTTTTTATTATAAAAACATTATATAATAAAAAATCATCTTGTTTCTTGCTCTGATAAAACCACCTGATTTATTAATTTTATTATTTTATCTTATGTAAGAAAAATCTTAATGTGTATCTTTTATGTAATATCTTTTTTCAAGAACCTCTATCTTCAATATAAACTGTTATTTTTGTATAAATGAGCTTCTGGAGCACATTTCATTTCAAACATTAATGCTTATGTAAAACTTTATTCTTTCTTTGTTTTGTTGTTTAATGTTAAGAGCAGAAGTTAATGATTTTCTATTTTTGTTCATTATTGAATTTTTTCTCATTTACTTCTGGGAAATATACTGTTTCTAAAAATAACAGTTTTTTGGATCTGATATGCTTTACATAATTTTCGTCTTATTTATTTGCATTACGTTTGTTTGGATAATTCTGTGCTATGTTCACATTTCTTAATATGTTGTATACAATTCAAATATATATTTGTTCTATGAAATTTTGATTTAGTTAAATTATTTAAATTGTCAGTTTGGTGTTGAAACAGTTGAGTGTTTTTTACATTGTAAAGTTGTAATATTAACATTTGAGTTTTTTTGAAATTCAAGGAATATTGTAGAAGAATAAAATTAAGTGTGTGTTTATCAAAAATAAAATTATTTGCTTGAAGATGTCATATTTTTGCTGAGAAAAAGATAAAGCAATGAAATTTGATTAATATAAATCTTATTTTGAATTGTTTAGATATTCTCTATAGAAAGTAAAACCATTCTTTAAGTTTCATTAGTTTAATATTTATATTTTGGAAATGAAATAAAGGAAAAAAATTGGCATGTTTATATGTCAATTTTTTCATTTATTTCATTTCCAAAAGTCTTTATTTGGTTGAAATTAATTTCATATTAATATGCCAATAAAATGAACTTTCATTTTTATGTCTGTAATACTTTAAATTGTATTCATATTTTATTATTTTAAATTTTAATTGTCTTATTTTTGTAAGGTATAGCAAAATAATGGAAGTAACTTTTTATTCTGTAATTTCATTTACATATGAAATGTTACTTATTAATTATTAAGAACAATATAACTTTTCTCTCTTGACCTTTGGAAAATTTTCTGTCTCAGTTTTTCAGATGATATTTTGTCTCACTTCTACATGAATGATTGTTCCAGCTAGTCAAAGCTTTGTATTGCAGGCAAAACAAATAATGCCTTCTGCCTACTATTATCTTTTTTGTTGTGGAAGGAGTAATGGTATTAAGGAGTAATGAGAAAACACTCTCCAGAAGTTGAGATATATCTCTAACGCATCTTACATTATTTCTAAGTTTACTTTGTTTAGAATTAGATTGAAATTATGTGTTGGAAAATCTAGTCATAATTTCTGACTTGTTTATGCTGATGTTAGTATGACACTCTAAATTTTTATATTAATTTTTATATAAATTGAGCTAGCATCTTGAATGGATAGTATTTGCAATAATTCAACAGCTTGTTGATTTAATTCCCTATGTGAGTATGTTCATATACTGTAGGTTCTAGTCAAATTAATTTGTGTGTGACAAATTATATGAAACTAAAACCAACCAGTAATTCTCAATTTTTATGAATGAGTGACACACTTTTAAGTAAGAAGAATTTCCATGGTACAGTAATTTTCAAGAATGTAATTAATCTTTCTAAATAAATTTCTATCTTCTACCTGGAATATTAAGAAATGTGTAGTTACTTATTATAATGAATTATAATAAGTAATTACACATTGAACAATGAATTATATTAAAATAATACTTGATAGATTTTTCATTCTATATTGACAAATCTGTCAGCCTGTTTCAGTGTTATTTTAATTCAGAAATGTAATAGTTATTCTTAGGATAGCTAATTTTGTTTAATTCATATAAAGCTTATAATCATTATAATTGGAAGTGATCTCCATCTATAGAGCAAATGCTAATTGTCAGATTTTTACTCTGCAAAATGTAATGAATTCACATAAAAATTGAACGATGCTTAATTTTATTAAAATAAACATGAATTTTTAAATTTTTATGCTGTATTATATTTTTACAAGTAGTGTTTCTGTGATCATTTTGCAGCTTTTGAGGTGTATTTAAATTTTTTTCCTATACTATTTATCTTTGATCAGTTTCTTGGTAACAATTCTCTTTGGGAATCAATTCTATAGAGCACATAGCACTTACGTTTTTGACCATTTTCACTTCAGAGTTGAAAAACATTAGTTTTCTGGCATTTTATGTTTGAAATATTTATCTGAATGTGTTAATATAACTAAGAAAAAATTGTAAGAGAACTTTTTTTTGTGATAAATCATTTTGTTTATACTGTTATTTCTCTACATATTGTAAAGTTTTATGTTGGATTTTTAAATTGCATATAAAATATTTTAACTACAGTTAATTTAGTTTTATCTAATGGAGTTATTTTTTAATGTTTATTGCTTAAAATCAAATATTTACGTCAGTTATAAGTATTCAGTATTTATTCTATTTATTATTTTAAATTTATTGACTAACTCTATAAATATTTTTTTAGGACTTACGAAATTATCAATTTACTATTCCTGTTGTACCAGGTTTAGTAGTCCATATGGAAGAAAAGAAGACATATGTCAATATTCCTCGTAATCGTTATGAGAAAGTTAGCAGAATTTCCTTTATTCACTTAAAGAATTTTAATTTATCTACACAAAAATAAATTTATGTATTAAGATTACTTTTGTTTATAATATATGAAAATTAGTAAATGTTCCTAATTTTCAAAACTCCTCATCGATACTGTTGCTGCATATCAAAACTACGATCCCTAATTTCAAATGCAAATTAACCAAAATGCCAATATTTATATTTTAAATTATAATTAAGCTTATTTATGTTGGGGAACTAGAATTACATTAACCAAATTTGAAAAACTACAGGTTTAATTTGTTCAATAAATACTCCTGTTTGAAATAAAGAATCATAAAATTTTTGCTCTCCATGTTATAGATGAAATAATATATTTTCTTTTAAAGGTCATGCACAAATGACATAATTTTTACAAAACATTTAAATATCAATGTTACTTGTATATTTTTAAATTATAATCAAAGTTTATGAATAAATATTTGTTATAAAGGCTAAGAACTCAAAACATTGAGTAATTCAGTAATTTTAAATTTTTTCTATAGAGCAAATAAGATTTATAAAAATGAAAATCGTGTGCTTCTGGATTAAAAGGGAATATTACATTTAAATGGAGGCTTAGTACATAATTTTTGAAGTAATTTATTTTAGAAAAACCTGTTGAATTTGTCTAAATACATATTTCTAACACACAAAAAATTATATTAAGAAAATAAGAGGTCATATCTGAATATTTTGGTATAAATAAAATATATTTTCAGATAAAAGCATTAAAAGGATCTGTTTTTCTTAAAAAATATATGAAACATTACTGATATTGTAATATATTAATATTATTGATAAATCTCAAGCTTTAGGTTGGTGATACACTTGATGAGTGTCCTTTCACCTTTAATCATGCATATTTTCTTTTTATCATTGATTAAGTTACATATTTTAGATTGATTCACAAACATTTATGTATTGTTTTGTTCACAAGGAAGACTTATTATGAACATTAAGCTTAATTCGAGTACATTTGTTATTCTTTTGTACCATATTTTAATTGCAGGCAGTTTCAGTGATGTTGTACTATGTTGTAATAAATTTATAAAGGTTGACATAATATTTTAAATACTGAGAAAACTTATACAAGTCTAAATGTGTGATATAAATTGTATAAAAAGTGAGAAATGTTTGTTTTCCAAGAAGATATAAACAATCAATCATGACATGATTTTAGTGTTGCATTTCTACAATTAAGTATTGATGTCTTTTGTTTCCTTAATTTGAGATTCTACTATATTAAGATTATTCTATTTTAAAAAGCTTTTAAAAAACTTCAGAATTAAAAAAAATTAAAATTTGAAATATTTTAAATTTTTAAATTGTATCAGTACTACATTAGACAAATGCATTGTATATACAATTAAGGATAAGTATATTTAAATAATATAAAATAATTTTTATTTTTAACACACATTACCTAGATTTCAATTATAAAATAAAATAACTAATCTTGCTCTATATTAATATTAGATGCCAGAGTTTAGGGATTTAATTTAAAATTGAGTTTTAAATAAAATTTATACTTTTTTGCTTTAAAATCCAAATTTCTGAAATTTTAAGTTAAGAAAAGTTATTTTAAATTTAAATTTTGTTTTAGAAATCCTTTATTTGAAGTTATTTTTGTATAAAATAGAATGTGGAATATAAGAATTGGCTAAAAAGTAATGGAAGAATGAAAATTTTATCATTCTTAGGCTGGGATGCTTATAGTAGTCGCTTTTTAAACTCTCGTGGCAAATATTAACTGTAGAGTGACAAATTAGTTTAGTAGATTTTTGTCTCAATGCATAATAATATTCATATTCTGTAGGTTTCATAGTTTTTTTTTTTTAATTTTTCTACATTGAAATTGGATTGATTACTGTCTTTGAAAAATTACTCTTGTAATTATTCTTTGACAAAATACCATGAAAGAGAACAGTGTTTAGACCACAATTTTTTTTTCAGATTTGCTTAAGATTAATGGAAGATGTTTTTAAACTAAACTAAAATAAATTTTAATGTTAAATTTTTATCATTTATTTAATTAAATTTGTTGTCTCAATCTGCTATAACTTATGCCTGGATTATTTTGTTATCATAGGTAATTATTAATGATAAATTCTATTAATCTTTGGAAATGTTAAACATTAATTATAGAATAGTTTTTGCAATTTATTAATTCATTTGCTTCACTATAAAAGTTTAAGTATTTTTATAAAACAACCATTTGCTTTAATAAAATATAATTTGTTTGCCCTATACATTTTTTTTTTGTTCTGTTAATAATTGCAATCTCAATAGCACTCATTAAATTTATTTTGTTAATATTAATTGCTATATGTACATGTATGTAATATTTTTATTTCCCTTGAAAATTTTAGAACTTACCTGATTAATAGCATAATAAAATGTTTTTTTTAAACACATTCTATGAAACACATAAATATCATGGTAGGGAGTGTTGTATATATATATATATACATGTTTGATTTGCTTGCTAAAGGTTTCTATGTGATTTAGAAAATACTTATTTTTCATTAAACTGCCATTACTTATATGAATTATGGATGCAAAAAATTTTAGGCTGTAAATTAGTCAACAAAATCTTACTTTTTGATTACTATCAACATGAGTTGATAATTTTAATTTCAAGTATCTTAAATTTTGCATTTGTTATATTTAGATTTCCTATTTTACCTCTAATTTCATGTTTAGGTGATGAAAGTATTAAAAAGCAATAATGTTGAACACGTTCTAGCTTTGGGTTCAAATTTCAGTACTGAAGCAGATTCTCATTTAGTGTGTATGCAAAAAGAAGAAGGTGATTACCAAACACAAGCAATAAATATAGAAAACACAACAAGAAAAGGTAAGTGTGCTCCTTTACAATCTCTGACACAAATCTGTTATTAAGAACTGTTTCTTATTTGTTTTGAAAGAAAGATGAGCAAAATTATAAGTGAAATGAGAAAATAACTTTGAATTAATCAGAAACTGGCATTTATGGAGAAAACTGGCTCACTTGAAACATCTATCACATTTAAGTTCAAATGATATTGAATATTATTGTCATTAAAAAAATAAAATTATTTAACTCATTAATTTTAATCATTTGGAATAATAATAGGTATCTTTAAAATTTCTAAAAGTATAATTGAATTGTAAATGCATTATATTTGATTTTTTAAAAAGACTAACAAAAATATTTTGCACCTCTTTATTTTTTAAAACTCCATAAAATAGAATTTCTTTAGTTCATTTATATAACTGTGATTCTTAAAAATAGTTTTTGTGAATTATTATTTGTTTTGAAATACTTCAGGATAAAGTATTGTGCACTGTAATGTAAGTTTGCAAAAAAGATTTGCCGTTATTCATTGATATTTGAAGATCAAAAATATGTTATTCATAATGAAAAATGTCTTTCTGAAGGATTTTACTGTAAAATAAGATCTAATTTTGTGAATGATATTGATTTGTTAAAAGTGAGGTTTTCTAAAATTAATGTATATGTTTTCTTAATTTTTATATCAATCTAAAAATTAAGAAAAAAAATATTTTTGAAACCCTAAATTTTTATTCAAAACCAGAGATGAAAGTAAAAATAATCGAAATTACTTGTCAGTAATAAAGATTACAAATTGAGAAAATTTATTTTTCTCACTCATTTGATGCAAACTACTGTTTTAGAAAATGATAAATTAGGGAACTTCGATAAAAATGAATAAAGTGAAAGTACTTAATGGAAGTATTAAATCTGTTTTCTCAATTTTCGAAATTGGTTATATGCTGGATAAGTAAAATCAAATAAAATGTATTAATTTATGATATGATATGGAAATGTGTTTAAATATGTTAGTCATAATTCTAAAGTATTTATAAACCACCATTGATATTTTACATTTATTGCTTTTAATATTTACAGCTTACACTTTTTTGTGTGTGTGGACTTACTGCATTTAAAATTAAGTAAATAAAAATCTCTGACCATGCTAAAAAATTCCAAGACCACATAAATATGATTGCTTTTTAGAATTGTATTTGAGCATTGAATCATATTTTTTGTAAGAGCAATGTATTTATAATTTTCTTGATACCCTGCAAATTTTTCAGAATCCCAAAATATCAAAATGTATATAATATATATATGCACTTCTGATACAAATGTATACATCTGTTAAGAATCATGCAAAACATATATTTTATCATTTAAATAAAAAAATCAAGCTTTTCCTGTCAAAGGGAAAAATTATCATATATAAAGAGAAATATTAGCTTTTTATGCTAAGATAATGTGAATGACTTATTCATTTATATTTACCAGTGCATATTCTTTAACATTAAAAACCTAATTTCTTTCTATCTATGCAGTTACTGGTGCCAGCTTTATTGTATTCAGTGGGGCTTTAAAGAGCTCATCTGGTTTGACAGCAAAATTTAGCATTGTAGAAGATGGATTACTGATTCAAGTATCGCAAGACACTATGATGTTACTCCATGTAGCCTTAAGAGATATGAAAGATTTGACTATTGATTGTGGTGAAATTGGAGCAACAGAACCTGAAGAGTCAGTTATCATTCAATGGACTCGAGATGATAAAAAGTTCAATATAGGGTGACTATCACCGTTTATTTATAAATTAAATACTTTTCAAGTTTAAAGTTTTTGAGTAAAATAATAAGTTTTTCTTTCATCTGTTGTAATTTGTTAATCTATTGTAATTTGTTAATTGCACTGGGAATTTTTCTAAATACATTTAGAATTTACTGCTAACATAAAAAACTTATTTATTCGTATGCATATAATAGTTCTTTTCTTTTAGTGGGTCATGTTTTTGTTATTTGTAGCTCTTATTATTTTATATTGTATATTCTATATTGTATATATGTATATTATTCTGTGCTGACAGAAATAAAAATGCTTCAAGGCATATATTTCTACTAAATATTATGTTTATATTTTATAAATTAAGAATTATTTGTGTGGTACAAAACTTACATTTTAACTATAAATTATCTTATCATATTATTTAATAACAATATAAACATTGATGTGCTTAATTTGAAAAAGCAATGCAATATATATTTCTACAACTGAAAAACAAATGTAAACTTATGTTGCATTTTTAAGATTGTGGCTGTAAATTATTAGAATGAAATAGCAAATAATGCAGCGATTTATAGATTTGAAATATTTTATTACAATTCAGAAGTTAAATTAAGCATGAAATTCTAAAATTTTGATATAATGTTTAATTAAAAAATGGAATACTTGAATTATTTTTACCAATAGCAATAACAAAAACTAACATTATTATAGATTGATTAAAAATATGAACATATAAAATTTGTTAATCTATTAATTTTAATATTAGTTATTTGAAGTGCTATCATTTGCAAAAACTAATTTGTTTTTAATAATTTTTTAGGAGTGCATAAAGTGATTTTAAATGTATAATTTTGTAAAATTTTTAATAAAGTATTGCAGTTTGATTAAATATTTTCAAATATTTTATTTATGTTTATAGTTTAGAATCATTTTATGTTAATTTGTTGGTCATTTGTCTTATTGCCATCACATGTTTTCATGTAATGTTTTCAAAGTTCACATTTTTAATTTTATTGAAAGTTCTTCTCTAATAGAAACTAAGAAGTTGTTCATCAAACTTAATATAGATTATAGAGTTTTAAAAAGCAACATATTTAGTAATTGTACATCTTTTTAAGTTTAATTGTAAGTGAATGGCAAACTAAAATAACAGAAAACAATGTGGTATATATTTGTTCAATAGAACTCAAATTTACTGTTGCTGCAATGTCAGTATAAAATTAGACTTACTGCCAAAATAACATTTTTAATTCTTATTTTGATGTTTTAAATGAAACAGATAATTTTTTGAATGAAGTATAAAAACAAACAGAATTCAATAACTTTATTAATTTGAAATTTTTTTTGACAGTATTGTATCTGGATATAATGAATATTCATGTTTTCTATAATTTAAATTCTATTCTTTTAAAGTATGAGATAGTTACTTTTAGGATGTATTTAAAAAGAACAAATCTCTTATATGGTCTATTATGATTCTGAAATAATTTTACTTTCACTCCTGTAAATTCTTTTAGGGTAAAAATTATTTAATAAAGATTCTAGTTGGTTTCTTCAATAAATTCTAGACTTACTGATTTTTGTAAAAATTGTGTTCCCTCTTTGACTTTTACAAAGAAAACGTAAATATTTTTATCAAAATTATTTCAATCTTCAGAAAATTTGTGCTGTAACTTAAAATATGTTTAAAATTAAAACATTTATCAGGGCTATGTCATTAATTTTGTACTTGATATTTCTTGAAAAAGTATTAATGTTAAAGGTATTAGATCATTTGAAATATTAGTTATATTACTAAATGGCAGTGAAATTCCCAATTCTGATACTGTCAAAATCTTCATGATCTTTAAAAATTTTTTTTTTTTTTTTTTTTTTTTTTTTTACATAATTTATTGTTCTTATTTTAGTTAATAATTCTATTTTATAATTATTTGCACTTTTTGTATTGATAACTTTTAGAGTAAGAAGTCCTATAGATGGGAAAAGTTTTGAAGGTGTTTCAAATTTAAGAATTCATACGTCCACGGATTATGCTGGTGAAAATTACTTGATTCGATGGACAGAGGTATTTTTCCTTGACGTTGATGAAAATGACAGCTCTATACAGTACGTTTGAATATATTCATAATTATTTTATTGCATAGAATTATTGGTTGTCAATGTTTTCATTTAATTAATTAGTTCAATTACATAAAATATATTTTCTGTATCAACTTTTAAGTATTTATTAATTTTAATGTACATAAATATTGCTGTTATCTTTATGATCATTTAGTGTTTTGTTATCTGAGTACATATGTGATTTTCCTCTTAAAATTGAATTTTTTACTTTCTGTACTTTTTTTTAATATTTAGAGTATAAAAAAATATTTATCATATAAATATAGCGATTTTTCTGATTTAATGATTTTTTTAAGATAACATTGTCCTAAATTTATTAAAATATAACTCGTTTTATGAAATTTTAAATATCTTATACTATTTTTCAATTAAGTTCAGTCTATATAAACTTTCGATTGTTATAATTATAGTTTTGTTTGATTCTCTAGGAAATTTTAATCTCATCTTGTTTTCTGAGGGAAAAAATGTGAAGTCTAATTTTTTTTTTTTTTTTTTTTTTTTTTTTTGTAAAAATAGAAAAATTTAAAAAACATTTTTTCTTTGCATCCATTGTTATTTACAAGTACAATTATTATTAAAGAAAGTTTTAGCTTTCATTTTCGATTTTCATTTTTTGTATTTGAACTGTTGTGATGTACATTACACAAAATGGCAACACTCAACTTGATTTAATGTTCTTTTGTACTCTGATCATGTTTTTTTCAAGAAGAAATTTATTTTTCAAAATATATGTAAATATGAAAATTGTTAATAAGGATTGACATTTCTTAAAATTTAAATTGTGGTTATATTCTCAAAAATGTACTTTAAATTTGTTGCTGGACATTTAATAACTAGTCTAGTCTTTTTTAACTATTAACTTTCTTATAATTTAGCTAGTTTTTCTATGCATTGCAAATTTAGAATTTCTTTTTAAACTGACACTGTGTAATGTATGAACATAGCTTAACAACTTCCAAGAAAAATGAATCTTTTTAGCTTCCAGTGTGAAGAATAAAAAGACATTCCCAATAATGCTTAAATTAATATTTTAATAAAGATAATAAATAAATAATTTTATTGAAAGTTACTTTTTTCAGTCACTAAAACTCAATTGTGTGCTAAGTTAAGAGAAATTGCATTAAAGGAATTAATCTGGTATTAGAAAAACTTGTGTTCTTAATGGTATTAACACCACTTATAATCATTTCTGATATTAATTCAAATTGTATTATCTATGAATGATGATGAATTCCCTTTTCGTTTTTACTGTCACAGCTTCATTCATTAACAGCTTATTATGTTCAGTATATCATGAACTTGTCATGAAAATAATTCTGGAAATTGTAAAGTATCACTGCAGAAAAATTATTTCTGTGCTTTTTAAGATTTAAGATTGTTATGTTTTCTAACTGGAGACTTGAGAAAGTATCTTTCAATAATTAATGAAATGTTTTTCCAGATGAAATAGCTTTTAAAATGATATTCATTAGAAAATTAAATTGTGTAAATTTATAAACATCTAGCTTAACTGGAACTAATTAAAAAATTAGATGATTTATTTAAATTGTTTCCAATTTCTGAAAGCTATTTGTTCCTTATAAAAATATTTGTTGATAGTAATATTTCTGTAATGTCTTTTAAAAAATAGACAATATATTTTTGAAATATCAGTGTTTTAGGATTATTATTTTTTTCAATTAGTTAAATTTCTTAGTACGCCTGTTTGTGTTATTGATGTTACGAATTATGGGTGAATACAAATTGCCAGTTATGAGGGAAAAACTTCTAAGTTTAAACTTTTGATTGTGGTTAATTAGTTTGCAAAGAATTTTTCTTCAATATGCATTAAAATAAAAAGCCGTCACTTGAAATTTTATCTGAATTTTGCGTAACCATCTTTTGAGTTCGAAATACTAAAAATTAACTTAATAATGGGCAGGTGTTGAATTGATCATATATTTACTGAAGTTGTTATAGAGTATCAAAGATAATGAGCAGTTTTATATTGTAACCTTACACTTTTAACTATATTTTAAGGTGTCATCTTATATATTTATATAAATAAAATGTATCGAAATGAATTAAAAAGTGAACTCTGATATAATCAATTCAAGATGAAAAATAAATAGTTTTACTGAATTCAAAAAAATTCCATAAGTTGCATTTCAGTTGCAACTTTAAAATATTCCATTTTCCAAGAACCATAAAGTTTTCTAGAAAAAAAATGAAAACTTCCAAAAAAAGTAAATCATTGCATAAATAAAGAATTAACTTTGAGACTAATTTAACTTACATTATTACTTCTACAATAGATGGTACAGTGCATAGATTGTCATAAAATTTTTGGGATATGACTTAATGAAAAACTAAGGAGACTGCTGGTTACAAGTATATAATGTTCAGACATGTCCAGCTGACATAGCAATAGCTGGCAACACATTTGTAAACTAATTATTTTATTAGTAACAATAGTTTGAATCCATGTTAAGGCATCATGGTTTCATTGTGAGATAAGAGCAGTTTTGAGGTAAAACTTGCTTTGTAGTTAAAGCATAAATTATTGCGTCGAAAGAATAACTCTTAACACATGAATATACTTTGTTGTCTCTGGTTGCCCTATAGAACTAACAAAGAGCAAGTGACCTGTCTTGTATTAAAAAAATGTTAAGAATATTTCATAAGGGACAATCTCTGTATGTGAACAGCATTGTGAGAGGTGACAACATTTGGCTGTATTATTATGATGAGGCATCCAAAGCTCAAAATAAATTTGGGTGTTTGATGATAAGGACACACTTGTGTCTTTCAGAATATCTTGACACACTCGTGTCTTTCAGAATATCTTGAACAGGCAGGCTTGGCTCAAGTGTCATAAATAACAACAAGAATATCTTGATCTAATAAAAAAAAGTAAATATCTGTATTTTTTAAGTTAAGCATGTCATCTTGGACTTAAAAAAATGCAGTCGCAACTAAACGGTACTTATTGAGAAATTTAATTTACAATATTGTAAAACTTGTTTAAATAAATTCTCTTTAATCAAATGAAAATTTGTTGAATAATGGCAAAATTTCATCAAATATATTTCATATTTGTATTTCTATTTTGTTAATAGGATATCTAAATTTTACTAAGAAAATAAATGTGATTAAACATATTACCT
This sequence comes from Latrodectus geometricus, assembly GCA_026290005.1. Lineage (NCBI taxonomy): Eukaryota > Metazoa > Arthropoda > Arachnida > Araneae > Theridiidae > Latrodectus > Latrodectus geometricus. Next base: position 34,716 of record JAPDSC010009390.1, on the reverse strand, counting down.
TTATTTTAATTACTTTTTATTTTTGAAATTTCATAGTGTTACTTTCATCATTATTTAAAATTCCGTGGAAATTCATACTAAGGTATGTTATGGATCAATAGTTGATCTAAAATAATGGATTCTGCTGTGTTCATATTTATATTTTATTATTTTACTTTTTAGAAATGAAATGGTCGATCCTTGCCGTCTTGCAGAAACAGTTGCTCAGTCTTGTTGTATGGCTCTCACTTCTTTCCTTGACCAACTTGCAGAAGCAGAACTTTTAAAAATTGGCTTAAGGGTTACATTAGACACTGAAAAAGACAGGGTTAGTGCTCATAATTTTTAGTTATGTTATTACACAATCTAAAAGTAAGATTTTAACTCTTTTGCATTAATTAGTTTTTTTGTAGACTTTGATTTTTCTAAATTAATCAATATTTTTTCTTTAATACCTGTGAATACACTTTTGTAGAATTATGTTTTCAGAAATCTATATAATTAAGCATTTTAAAGATTTTTCCATCAGTTAGAAAAATTAAAAAAATTCAATACATTTTTTCAAAAGTTATCTGGCTTAATTATTTAACCTAATTTATTGTTTTCTATGCATGCAATGGTGTGAATTTTGAGCTATTTCTTTCAAAGAATATGCGTTAAACAAATGTGCCCACAAAATAAGATTTTTGAATATACTGTAATAGTTTTTGCTCATTCTTTGCAGACTAAAGTTTTTAAAATCACAAGACTATTAAAATATAGTGTGCATTAATTTATTTGATTTAAATAAAATGCTCCAGACTTGCATTTATTCATTCATTTCATATATGAATGCTTTATTTGCCAAATCAATTTACTACATAAAATTATAAATCGCGAAAACAATTAAAAAAAGTGTGTAATATTTATTAAAACAAACGTTAATTATTTCATTTAAATATGGTTTCTGTGATGCTAATTGGTATTTTAAGAGAAATTTTTTTTGTTTGAATGTATAAAGTTAATTATTATATACATGTTTTAGTATTAAAATTTAATAAAATTTAGAAAAGGGAGTTAATCGATTTGACCAGTGAAACATCCGTATCATAATGTCACATTTTAAACTAGTTATTTTATTAATATGAGCCAATCAGGTTTTTAAATCTTTCGTTATGGAATTTCTTTCTGAATTTGAAAGATTACTTAATTTGGATCATTCTCCATATTTGTAGAAAAAAGTACCAAATTGTATCATATTTTTTATAAACATTGTATTTATTCGAAATATTTTTGTAGGTTCATACATCATTCTACATGTATTAGACTTGAGTAACTCAATTGACTTACTGACTATATCTCAAAATTATTCCATTATAATCCAGAAGAATTTAATTTTAGAGAATGTCTAAAATATTTTTTTTTGTTACTTTTCTGACATTGAATTTATGCTTAATTGATCATTATTTAGAAAAATCACATTTTTCGCATTTATTAACACAAATATATTAAAACCAATTTGCAATTTCTTAATCCATGATTTTTTTCTTCCTTAAGCGTTATATCTATGAGGAAGTTACAATATGTAACATTATTTGCATTTAGTATGCCAATATCCAAAGTCTTCCATAAAGTCAATATTCTTTTCTATTTATTGTCACATTTCTAATGTAACTATGTTGGAATTTCATGTGTCATATTTAATCATCTCAGGTGATATAAAAGAAAATTTAATATGATATATAAATAAATAAGACAAAATTAGATATTCTGACGAATTTTATTCAAATCTGCTGGCAGTAGATCCATAATTGTAAAGTATTGTTTGTATGCACATAAGTGTATTTATAATTTGTTTGTGCATATATATTTTTTGTTGATATTTTTCTCAATCATTTTGTTCGTTCTCTTAGTTGAAATTACCTTTTGTCTGAATATGGATCACCTATCAAATGTATTTTTAATCTTGCATAGACATTTTGATTATAATGATCCTTTTCAGAAAATTTAATTTTATATTGATTTTCTGATATCACAACATAAACCACTAATTATTGGCAAACCAATTTTGGATGCTGTTCAAGAATCAGGATTGCCGATATATTTCACGATTAGTTTTTCACCCTTGTCTTTTTATTATGTTATTCATTATTCATATATTTTGTATTCATTTTAAGTCAGAAATATATTTCAGTGGTAACAAAAAAAAGTAATCATACATCGTTGCTTTTGGTGTATGAGTTCAATTATTTACCTTAATGTTTCAAAATCACTAGATGATCATATAACTTGTCATTTTATTTTGCATTTCTTAACTGATACAAATTAAAATATATCAAGAAATTTTATTGCTACTTTTTCTTGTTAATTTTTGAAATTATAGCAAAATTGTACTGAGATGTTATTATTTTAACATTCCATTGCATTTTCTAGGTTGGATATGATATAGGATCTTGTGGAAAAGTACTTCCTTCTGCTTATATGACTGCTCTAGATAACAGCTTGATTCCAGTTATATTAAGACTTTCAAATATAACTCAAAAGGAAATGTTATCTTTTGAACTTATATTCCATATATTAATTAAATAGCCTTTGTCTTCCTTTGAGGAAAAAATTTCTATTGTTATGAGCTATCTGCAACATATTTCTACTGAGTAAGAAAACATAGACAATTATATCTAGTTTTGAAAGTTGCCTAGATTTTAAAATCTAGTGTACATATTTAAAGAAAGGCACTTGGGCAATGTATTGTATAATTTTTTGAACAAATGGCCATTGCCTTGAAAAATTAATCATATAAAATGTTCTATTTTCAAAATAATTAAAATCTGTACCAAAGGACATTTCTATCATTTTGTTTATATCACCTTTTAAGTAGCTCAATATATATATTGCCGTTAACTGACCTAGTCAACATGTTTATATAATTGTATAACGAGTTGATGTTTCTGTTTTAACCATTTTTATAATTTTAAGTATTTCTTTTTTCATATTAAATATCTATAAAAGCATTCAAAATGCATTATATAGAAACATTCCTGGCATATGATTACATCCTTAAATCCATTTAGAAAGAAAAATATTTTATTTAGAAATGTTGTTCTTGCCATTTTGAATTTATATTCATTTGTTAAATTTTGTTTTTTTATTATGTCTGTTGACTTACTTTGTTTACATAGTTTCAGAATAATTGTGTGTGTAGTTAACTGTTTTATGAATTTTTACAGAATACTGTCATTTTTAAACAAAATATGTATTCTTTTAGAAATATTTAATTGCATTTGATCTTAATTGTTCAAGCAAATCCAGTGTTTTTTAAAGTTCGTTAAATGTTTGTTTTTAATTTGAATTCTTTTTCATGAATGAATCTTTGTATTTCTTTTTGTTATCTTTTGATGTTTAATAATAATTCTTAATAAAATCAATATAAACACTAAAAATAAGTTGGCTAAATACTCACTATAGATTTATCATATGAATTCAGTTTAAGATGTATGAAAATTAAAAACTTAAGAAATTTTTCATTTTAAATTCTTTTTGAAGAGCTATTTTTCTGTTTTTCTGTTCTTTTTGTAAAGCATTAAATTTGCTTTTAAAATTCAAATATGGTGCATACTTTTGTAAGTTATGAGAAATATTTCTGAGTTGTATTCTACTTTTCTACATTTTTTTCGCAAGTTTTATATATCATTAAGTTGTATTGAAAATTCTTTCTGAAAACAATAACCACTACCCTATCTTATTTCTTTTGTTATATTTTCTTCTGAAAGTATCGGCGAATATTTTGCATTTAATTAAACAATTTTGCTTTATGAACTTCCAAAGTTAATATGTAGGGGAGTAAAATAACAATGTTTTTATCTGCATATTTTGGCGATGACATTGTGGATTCTAATAAAATATATTTTTTTATTGCATTATCTTATTACTGGTGAAAATTCTAAAACATGTTATTGCTTTAAATCTAGCATATTGCTCATATTTTAATTTTATACTCTTCTCATTTTCATCCTTCATATTGCTTGATTCGGTGTTATCTTCTTTTGAAAGTGAGATTTTCCTATTTGTTCTAGTTTGCAATTGTTTTTTTTACACATGATTCTATCGTGAAGGGCTTCTTTTTTAATTGTTGAAAACTGTATATTTTAAAAAATTAAAAAACACATATGGATGTTAATTACAGGGTTAAAATTGGATGATTACTTAAAACCATTATATTCAAGTATGAAAATCCCAAGCACGTAGAAATCAGTTTTTGTCCTGGTATAAAAATACAAGTTTATAGAAACCAGTCATGTACTTTGAATTGTTTTATGTGTATATGTTAAAAGTAGATTTCTTAGTATATTTGCCAAACTATGTTTATTTAATTAGAGTTTAATTTCATCTCCCCATTCCACACCTGTGAAAATTTACTCAGTGCTTATTATTTATTCTGGTATCAAACTCTATGGAATATTTTGTTATTTGTATGGAAACATCTTGTATTTATTATGTAGTCTTTTGTTTTAAAATTTGTGTTACTTAAAAACTATTAATTAATAAATTTTAAAACGTTGTTTTGATATGGTGTAATTAATATTTTTCTTTTATGACATATACTTTAATAAGTATTTTGTTATGGTGTAACATTAAAAAGTTATTTCTTGAAATGTATATTTAAATTTTCTTTGTGTGCTTGTTGATATTTATTATTAACATAGAAATAAATATTGGGTCTTGTAAAAGATGGGGAGAGGAAGAATGCTGATAGTTTATCTATGTATCAAGAATAAAAATGTTGAAATTTGTTAATGTTATAGCTCTAATATTAATTTAATGTATAAGAATGACTGAAAATAGGGAAGCATATAATTTTGTGTGAATCGTGTAAGTAGAGAAACATGGGTCAAATATACAAGTTAATTGTGTTAAACATGTGTTTTTTTTAATTTATGCATATTCATTAGCTGAATAAACAATCACAATGTACGCTAAAATAAAAATAATTATTTTTACATTTTTTGTTTTCCTGATTTAAATTACTGATACATAATAAGATCTAATTAATATAATTACTTCTCTCTCTAAAGATAAGAGTAATGTGATATTAAATACTCAAAACTCTTCTATACATAGAAACTTTTTTTGACATTGTATTTCATACTAACACTGTCGAAATATTTGTAAAATTTGACTTTGAAAATATTGTGTTGTAAAATGTTTGAGAATTTTATAAAAAATTATTTGACAACGAGGATTTAATTAGATCTTTGTCATATTAAGGAAAATTTAAATATGTAATTCATATAAAAATTGTTCCAGTGACTTTTAACAATTAATGAAAATTGAGGACTTCTCTTCATTATAAATGATAGTACAATAACATTATATTAATATAAAAATTTAAGATTTGTTCAAAATTCAGAATTACAATCCTTATGTAGGGTTAATATTTACATTTGAGCAAAGACCTATTTGTAAAAATATTTCGAAAAACCAATTTAATGTGGAGGGAACAGTGATCGCATTTGTATAATACTCCATAGTGTCTCATGAATGTTCATGGAAAACAGATGTAAATTACATTGCATGTATTATTTTAGAGCAATGAACAAAAAAAGAAATGATCCTAGTGTCCTTATTTTCAATGTTAAGTATAAGAGCTTCATAAAATACTTTTTGACTGAATCAAAAATGATTCCTTTTATTGTAGTAGTATAAATATGCATTACATGTTACAAAACCTTTAGGCAACTTATTCATACTCAAAAGTAAAAAGAAAAAAAATTCCAACCTAATCCAAATTAATAATATTAATTGAGGTACTCTTCTATATAATATTTTTATTGGTTCTCTTTATTTAAATTATTATTTAGCATTAGCAAAGCCTTTTTATCATAAAAACCTATTTTTGTACTAATTGTTTCCTTATGCATTTTTATATATTTTTATGACTAACTTGTTATGGGGAATTGCTTATAAAAAGTTTGATAAATATTTTATTATGTTTACAGATATGAGCTTTAGTCAGAATTTATGTATAAATCTACATAATAATTTTGAAATCTAACATTTCAACATATATATTTAAAACTAAGAATATATATGATTTTACTATTCTTATTTCTTTGTGTGCATGTTCTATCTCTGCTGTACTCAATTAAAGAAATCTGACTTTTGTCTAATTACCAGAGAAAAGTTCACTTGAGTGTTATGTTTATAATGATTTCTTGTAAGTGAACTATCTCTACAACTTCATTGAATATATTGTTAGTTAGTATTTACTTGTGTATGTAAATTTTTATTTAACCATAACGATGGCTCATATTTTAAAACAAAAAACCCATATTCAGCCCCACATTTCAATCTAACTTCCATTTTGTACAATACTTTTATTTTTGTGTCTGTTAAATCTCATTTGTTTATATTTTAATACTATTAAAAATTGAAATCATATTTAGAAGCAAAAGTATAAATGCAGTTGAACATTTCCATTCCTTTATTTATTTTTTTCATTTATAAAAAACTGAAATTAATATTTTATAGTGTTATATTTTACCTTTGAAGTTTTTTGTGAAAGCATAGTTAATACACATTTACTTATATTCCAAAACAAATAATCAAAAATTTAGATTTCATTCCATTAAAAGTATTATATGATGATGAAACTAAAATAGTTCAAGTACATTTCTTTTAGCAAGTAAGATTTTTATCTTTATTTTCAGTGCCTGTTTTATTTTATGTCTGTTGTCACATTTTGTAAACTGCATGTGGCTAAGTAGTGAGTTTTAAGAACTATCTGTGCAGTTTTAAAAAATGAGGTCTGAATTTATAAAATACTCCAGTGATGTTTCAAATTATCACTATCATTGAAGTTAATATAACTTATTAAGAGTTAAAAATATTGCTTACAATGGTAAATGCAGCGGATTATGCAGTTATGATATGATTTGCTGATTTCAATTATATCAATGGATCTGTAAGACCTGTGTCATTGGGTTTTCTATTTCTCCATTTATATTTCAGTCTTATGAATTAGTTTTCTAAAATTAGCTTATAAGTTTTTTAGTAACAGTTTTCCTCTAGTTTTTTGATTTAAATATCTGACTTAAATTGTTTTGATACTTAGGAAAGAAGTTTACTGTAGAATTCTACCGTTTCTTTTCGATTAAATTTTTTATTTTACATTTTTACACCTGATTAAAAAATTGATGCTTATTATGAAAAATATTCATAAAATTACAAGCAATTATCTGGACTTTCTACTTGAGAAACTAGAAACATTTTATTAGATAAATTGTTTTTATTTTTGTATTTGATCAGTTTTATGCAAATCTTTTCTTCTAAAGCAAATTTCATATAAAATTGCGTATTATTAATAAGAACAAATTCCAAGCAATCAGAACTCACTAACTTCGCATTCGAATCTTGTTTGTAGTACGAATTCATTTAAACTGTACATCCTGATTGACTAGCTCTTGTGGTCAAAGGCGATCCGTAAATGAGTGAACAAATCGTCTTCTCATTTATGCGAAATTAATAATATATAATATAAATCATATAATTTGGTCATAAAGAAAACCTTGAATTTATATAATAATTAATTTGTTCATAAAGAAACTCTTGAAACAAATCCTTAATAAATATTGGATTCAAGAAAATGAAATGTATGGTTACTTAAAATATGCATTTGAATTTTGAAGCCTTCATTCGTGAATATTCACCGTTTTTATTGCATTGAAGATTTAGAAAGATTACATTTTCCTCTGAATCTCTAATCGATCTGTATTTTTGTAAAATGAAATGCGCGAGACACAGAGTTAAACAACCAATGAAAAAGATGAATTGGGTCGGTATAAGCGTTCCCTACAGTACTCTGTTTGCTATTTTATGTTTCATAAAGATAGTATTGTGTGTGTGTGCATGCCAGGATATGCAAATTTTCAAATTTCGGAAATTTTTTTAGTATTTTCTTTTTTTCCCAGAGACAAAGATTAATTAATGTATTGGGTAAGAATCTGTTCAATTGAATCAGCTTGCAAATGTGTATTGTCATTTTCCTGTTTTTTGTGACCTAAGAATATATACAGGAAAAGCCCGTCAAGAAGTCAGTATTATGTAACTGTTAAAAATTCTTATAAAAAAGCTTTCACAGTTGTATGATTACTGTGTGGTGTGAATTCTTGAACCCATACACATCTAAACAAATCAATCTTGTTAATCATTGAAAAGTCCATTTCACAGTCCACGTCAGGTTTATCAGAGTTTATTTCTGCCAAATCTCTTTTCTCCGAAGCTATTAATTTCTTATATATATATATATATATATATATATATATATATATATATATATATTATCTAAAATTAACAGCTTAAGAATATTTCCATTTTCCACGAATTTCATTTATCCTTTCGTGGCAAACACGATTTGGAGTTATCAATTCATATTTGCTATTTCTTTTTTACCAAAGAAAGGGTACTTATTTTCATCAATTTGTGAGCTCAAAGTTTTTGATCAACCATTCCATTAGTTAAAGCAAAGTCCTTATACAGCAATGATATTACGGTAATAAATATCAAAAAGCGTCTATTACAGGATATAGTATACTTGTATTTTCTACTTGCGAATGATGGTAGGCTATATTTAATTCTAAATTAAGTATTTTTTGTCAGCATAGATATTAATTACTTTGAACTTTTATAATATAATGAAAGTTCATATAAAGCTGTTTAACGCTATTTTAACTTATCGTTTTTTATTTAGTATAAATTCGAATAAAATGTTTTTTCGTTAAGTAAATTATATAACGAAAAAATATACAAATTAAATTTTTTTATGATGTAGTTCTACAAAGACTAATATTAAAACTAAAGCAGCAGCATTCAAATTATATACAGGTTATTAAGAAATTGTAAAACCACTTATAACAGTGAGGAATTCAAAAAAATTTTAAATCGTGGATAAATTTAATGTATATTTAAAATACTTCTGACAATTTTTCCAAAATATTTTATGATTGGTGATTTTATTGAAAATCAGGTACTTAAATAAGATCTGATTTTCAAATAAAATCACTTAAATAATTTCAAATAAAATCGCTTAATAACTTATCACTTCATAAAATAAAACCACGTTAAAATTTTCTTCCTCAAATGTAATTGAAGTCTACTCGAAAACAGAAATCTAAATGTAGCTAAACAAAGTTACAGTTTTAAATTATTTATCTTAAATTGAATTATTTATCTTAATCCTGGGTTCGAATCCCGGTTCGGTAATGGATGTACTTTCTCTCTCTCTCTCTCTCTCCTGTCTTTGTCCTTTCCTTGTCTGAATGGGTTGTGAATGGTTGCCTACCCTATAAACGTGTAACTATGGTATGTGTGTACTGAAGAAGTCGGACTCCACACCAAATTACGGTTCAATCGGAAAAGTGGAGTAGCGCATCCCATATTGCCAGCCTGGCTGGCACTTGACTAAATAAAAATCAACTTAAATGAAATTTCCTGATGCTTTTTAAAATTTTAATAAGCTGTCACATATGTGAAGAATTAAGAACGATAATTCAAGTTAATATTAACCACTTTAGTAAAGAATTATTTATAATAAAGTTTCTGTATGCTATTGAAGTAAGCAAGTGACGAGTCTTACTCATCAAATGTATCCAAAGGGTTAAAGAAGTTTTACATGTAATACTAAATGTATTTTATGCTACAATCAAACGAGTTTCTGTATATTATGCAGCTACTGTCACGTTTTATGATTACATAAATTTACAAAAACATCAACATGATTTACAAAAACATGAACAAACTCAATGTCGGAAAAAAAGAGATTACGTCATCTACTTTCAACACCTCATGATTATGTACTACAATTTAAACATACAAAATATTTGCATAATTTTGAATCCTCCTTTAATTTTTTTTACTTAATTATTAATTCATTTAACAGTACTATTGAATTATTTGACTTATACAAGTTTTTCTTATTTGTAATATAATAAAACGCCGATACTGTAAAAATCTCAAGACTTCAATTTTTAAATACGAACATAAAATAAAAAATTTGACCTTCAAATTTAACTATATTAAAAACAAAATTTCTGGTTGCTATTAAAATCCAAATGTGGATTATGCAACTTAATGCAAAAGTAAATTTTGACATATTTTGAGATTTCTTCATATTAGTTTTGGCAAATTGAAAAATCAATATTTGGATTTATCCAATATTTTTTTTACGATAGCATGCAAATATGTATTTTTTGAAAACTTAATAAATTGAAATTTATTCACAAAAAATTAACATTTTTAAATTTATCCAAGAGTTATAATTGACTAAAGAAGTGATTAAAGTACTCTGAATTCAATGGTTACAGCTAATCTTAACTATTAGTATCAGCCTTTTTGTGCAGATTTATTTGAAAATCTCTTGAGTTTGGAACGGATTTGATTTGTGCTGATACATAAAATAATATATAAAGACAGTAGATTTAATTTTGTCTTAGTTTAGGTGACGAATTATAACTATAACTGTAACTAAGTAGGCAAAACAAGGGTATGACGATACTGTCAACAAACACATTCAAGGAATTAAGTTGTAGAGATATTTTTAAATTTTAAAAATAGAGAGTTAGTTATAGCTCCTTACAAGTTTCTTGATAAAATTGGACCTGGAAAGATTTTCTTTCTTTTATCAGTTGATAAAGGAAACTTTCATCGATTAATTAGAAACAGCTTCTGGAATATTTCTCTTATCAATCGATGAAGGAACTTATCGATTAGTTTCTAGCTGATCCTGGAATATTTTTCTTTCTCTTACCAACCAATAAAAGTAATTTTTATCCATTAATTACAAAGGAATATATTAATAAATAGAGTTTTTTTTAAAGAAACACTATCGAGAATTACATAATTTAAAGTATTTTGATTTGAGTGATATATATTGAACAGAAAATCTTGTCAAACTTTATATTCTTTGTGAAGAGTATCCACAAATTTTGGGAGCTAAAGAAAAAAATAAACCAGTTTTGTTTATGAGTGGACATAATTAACAGTAACATTTTAAAAAACCCTATTACTTGACTAATATTTTTACTAACTTAATACTAACGTTTTTTGTGTTTACCAAAAAGTTGGAAAAATATAACTTATTTTTAGAAAAAGTAAAATTTCATAAAAGATTTTAAAATTGATAGTTTCTTCATTTTTTGTCATGTTTATTTAATCAAAATTGTCTTTAATGATGTGTAAACTTCAAAATGCTCCATATATGGTTGTCTTTAATACTTAAATTATTTTACTAGTGAAAAATACATTTAATGCTTTTAAAATAAATAAATTTTTGATGTTAGAATTCCATAAAAATAAGAAAGAAATAAGAATTTATGAGCACTTTAAAAGTAAACTTTCACAACTTTTAAAAATGGTTGTTTTATTTGATAAATAGCTAATTCTCCCTACATAAAAATATTAATATAAAAAAGAAATTTAGAAAATTCCTCTGTATAAAAATTTTAAATTTTTAAGAATAGAAATGAAAAGCTATTATTTTCATGTAATTATGTGAATTTGAATTTTTATTTAGAATTATATTTGAAATTTATCATCGAGCTATTTTTCTCATGAGAAAAGCAAGATATAATTTTGTTTATATTTTCTTAAATTGTGTGTATGTGATGTCCGCAAATGATTCTCCGTAATTATAGATTAAGTAAATATTTTGTATTATATTTTCAATTCTTAATTTTAGGAACTAAAAGAATAAAAAAAATTATGGATGTATTTTAAAATTTCAATCTTATAGTTTAAAATATTCTTAAAAACTTCAAAATTAATGCTTCCTATTTTTTCTCTTGCTTATTACGATACATTGCAATTTTTTTTATGATATATCGTTTAGTTATGATATATTGGAGTTTTTGTTACTTCATTTAATCATGATACATTGCAGTGTTTTACTCATTATTTTGAAGCACTAAAAATAAAACGTACTGACTACCCAAAATCAATGAGAACATTATTTGTATTTTCTTGATTATGCTTATCGGGATCGAATTAAACGTAAAAAAAGAATTAGTCATTTTCAATAAATAACGGAATTGCAAAAATAAAAACAGTTGCTATTGAAAACCACAATGAGAACATTTTCCTTTTCTGGAATGAACATTAGTTTATCGAATTTGAATGAGACTCAAAAAGAAAATTATTTTACAATACATTTCAGAACTATAAAACTAAAAAAAAGTGTTTCTACCCAAAATAACACTCGGTGAGAAACTATTTGCATTATCTGGAATATATGCTTATCGAGGTCGAATGAGACGCGGAAATAGAATTTGTAGTTTTTCACTAAATTCTAGTATTGAAAAATAAAACATATTCAAACCTCCCGAAATCGCTTACGGGACAAAACTGTTTGTAAATTTTTGAATATTTATAAATATATCGAATAAGATGTAAAAAGAGAGAGAGAGAGAATTCATCATTTTTTCATTGAATTCCAGAGCTTTGGAAATTTTTCAAATTATGCCACGGAAATAAAATAACTAATTTATACATTCGCACTTTACGGAAAATGACCCATGAGTGACCAAAAGAAATTTTTTTATGTGAGGGATTTTAAGAAGTATGAAAGCAAGAAGGTTGTCCGAATATTATTTATCAGAGTCCAGCATCTTACATTACTTTATGGACAATTTATTATTGGCTTAAGTTAGATATAATAGTTACATTTTATATCTAACTTATTATATATAATAGAATATTTAATATAAAAAGATATATATATATATATATATATATATATATATATATATATATATATATATATATATATATATAAGGAGAAATGACGCAGAAATGTACGAAATATTTTGAGCTATAAAACTAGATGTTCGCATTTTCAAAAATTAGATAATATGTATGAGTAAAATGAAGTGTTTTAAACAATCAAAATCAATTTACTTCATAACTTCTTTACAATTTTTTTTAAAAGTACATAATATAAGAAAATGAAATCATTTTTTATTAAGCAAGTCTAAGAAATTTCCCCTTTTCTTCCAGGTTAGAAGTACGAAATAAACAATTCGAAATAAAAGGATGGAATTATTTACTATGGTGTGCACTCTAAAGTAACACACTGTACAAGTTAGAAAAATGAACAAAATTATAAAATCCAAGACGAGAGGAAAATAACGAAAACTGTAAGAAATAGTTCACTAACAATCAACTTTTTAGATATATGTGTTTTAAAAAATTTAGTTATTAACTCGAAAACGACGCGAAAATGATTCTACTATCTAATACAATTTTTTAAATATCAATATTATGATAAATTGTAACTTTAAATAATAGTTACGTCACTTTACGAGTACCATAAAGTGATGTAGCTATGATTTCATTTAATTTAGATGTGAAAAGAATGTACATCAATGAGAAATTTGCACCAATGCAATGAGGGTCCGATATTTGAGAGATGACAGTTTGTAGAGTGTTGTTGCTTTTTATCCCACTTGATTGACAGCAACATATTTTGATCAAATCCATGAACCCGTTTGCTTTCAGATAATGAAAAGTCGCAACTGGAGTGCTGCTGACACCTCTGGCAATCAATCCATGTTAAAATATGAGCTGGAGCGGCTTTAGTCAAAATGCCTTTCTGGTAGAAGGGATAAAATTAGTTTTTGCTGGGTAAATTATATCCTGAAAAATATTCCAAGTCCAGTCAAATGTTTTGTATAGTCCAGCCAAATATTTTATACCAGAAACTCATAAAAATTCTCCATTTCAGCTCATACTTTTGTTTCTTATTTATTAAAATGTTAGATAACCGTTTTTTAAAAAGATATTTGTTTATTGCTGAATGTTTATACTTATTGAAGATTTATAATCAAAAACTTCTGAGAAATATGCAAACATATCAAAAAGTCACTAAGAGTTAAAAATGTTCATCCATTTTTTCTTTATACTCCACTAATAATTTGAGTAACTAAACATTTTTTTTCATAAAAATGTTTCCTGAAAAGTAGCGAATTTTTTGTAAATTTGGATGTTTCAGATTTAAATTTAATATGAATAACATTTTAATTTCAAATTTATATCTACATTAAATTTTCATGAAAAAAAATTATCATGTTTGGTTTTTAATTCGTTAAATAAAAGCCAATTCTTCGGACAAGGGGCGTGGAATCACTGCATTGCTTTTCTTATTCTAAGTAAAATGGTTCTAAATAATTAAAATAGTTCTATACTGAAACTTACATAAATTATAATCTCTAACTGCCATGTAAGTATTTTGATCTAATACTTTCACATTGTTAGGGTAAATGATAAAAACGATTACCTAATTTAGAGATTTCATTTTTCAATCATCTCAGAATTCATGAATGAACTTCAATCATTATACACAACACAATAACAGTCTGATTCTGTCTTGAAAATAGGAATATACAAATGATTTAAGCATTATTTACTCTGATTTAGGCGCTCAAAAAATCGATTCTCCAGAAAAGCCTGGATATAATGAAATGATGAAAAAATTACACTTCAAAATACTCTCGATACATCTCGAATGTTCTCGAAATGTCATAGCCTTACGATCATGAACAAATCTCAGTGAAATGAATCTTGAATAATATCAGGAATTTATTTATTTATTCTTGTATTTTTACAAAAGCAGGGAATAAGCTCAGACGAGATTTCGGAAGCTGTAGTTGGCGGTACATGAGGGGGATAAGAAGGGAGAAAAGCTTGGAGAAAGGAGAGGAAATGATAGGGTCATAATCTGCTTTTCCCCGTGCTCTATTTTATTTGTAACCTACTCTGCTAGTGACTTATCAAGATTTTTATTTTGTTTTTAAAGTTTTGTCAAATGTTTTTAGATAAAACATGGGAATGAAATTAATAAGTAATTTAAGAGTTAATTTAAAAAAAATCTTTTATTTTTACTGTGTGGAATCTGCAATTCTATCTCACATATTTTGTAGATGATAAAAAAGTGAGCCTTATATATCATAGAAAAAAAAATTCAGATGTGTGATGATGAGTCTTAAAATATTTTTAAAAATTTTCATTTTAAGAAGAATTATTACATTTTTATTGGCAGAGGGCAACATCATGTAAGCTTGCGAATAAACTATAAGCACTGTTTAAAACGCTTTGTTTATAATATGCCATTTCAAAAAGTACAAACAATCTGTGTGACCTGTGTGATTTAACCTGTGTGATTTTTTGTGCAGAGTATGCCTTCGTAAGCAACTTTGAACAATGTGTGTGAAATCTTTTTTTTTTTTTTTTTTTTTTTTTTTTTTTTTTTTTTTTTAATCAAAGAATGGTTTCATAAATAGCGCAAATCAAAATTGTAAACATTAACGGGAATATAGTAATAACTAAAATAATGCATGTATGAATGACTTAGGAATAAGTAAATTTTGCTGATAGACTTTCTTTTTTTTTAAAAGACTTTAAAGAGTTCTAATATTTTAATTGGACTATTTAATAGTTTTTTGATGTTTTAAAAATTCGCTGTTATGTTCAAGGGGAAAATTTGTTGTTCACAAATTAATGTTGTATCAAAATTGCTTGATGGTAACGATTCAAATTAATCTGAAAACTCTCTATTCTTAGATGTGATTGGAAAAGCACAAAACAATACTGGTAAATATATTTTCCCACCATTTTTAAAACAGACGTATTAAAATTCTCAAAAAACGGTACTTCTATATCAATAGGTAACTATTTGCCGAGAATTATTATCGCTGATTTGTAATGAGTGTCATACATTTTGCTTCCTATGGCATCCTATTTAAGCTTATATATATATATATATATATATAT
>JAPDSC010009390.1:0-18842 GCA_026290005.1 Latrodectus geometricus | reverse complement strand
ATTGATATGAAATAACAAATTCTATAAGCTAGTCAATCCATATAAATTTTAATGACTTCCATAAATTATTTACTAAAGTATGAAGTTTTATATCTGAAAAAGCGGGAAGTTCCTATACTGGTTAATAATTGCATTGTGTTCGCAAAACTAGTGCATATATAATAAATATATTTATCGTTCTACAGTATCACTACTAAGTTCTAACTTAAAAAACTAGTGATAAAATAATTAAATTTTTCATAACAAATTAATAAACATATTATTATGAACTTAGGAAAGAAACTTAATAAATATTGAGTAAAAGTAGTTAAAATAATTTCTATTAAAACAATTAAAAATCGTTGCAATCAGGAAGGTTTCAATTATTAAAATAAAGATAATGATTAGATGATTTTAAATTGTAGAAACGATACTGAAACAGCATGGAGGCATTTTAAAACAAAAGTAGTCGATGTAAATACTGAGTTGTTTCATTTGATATTTACATTAATGTTGATGATATACGGGTGAAAGTATTAGTGCAACATTCAGACGTAATTGAATAAAATATTAAGGAAGGAAATATATCACAATCAAGAATTCTAGAGAATAGGGAAAAGAAATTTTAAAACAAATACAAGTTAACTTTATCAATTAAGCTTTAAAAATTTTAATTTGCTTCACTTTCTTAATAGTTTCTTTCAGCACTTTCACATTTATTTTCTATACTTTTAGCATT
Organism: Latrodectus geometricus; assembly: GCA_026290005.1. Classification (NCBI taxonomy): domain Eukaryota; kingdom Metazoa; phylum Arthropoda; class Arachnida; order Araneae; family Theridiidae; genus Latrodectus; species Latrodectus geometricus. Next base: position 18,124 of record JAPDSC010009390.1, on the reverse strand, counting down.
TTTTTTTTGGTAGGAAATCAGTTAATTTAAAAAAAAAACAATTATCTTAAAATAATTCATGCAAAAATTAAGAAATTTGTATAATTTAAATATACATAATAAATAATATAAAAATTAAGTGGAATAATTTTTTAAAATGCTATTTTTTTATTATCTATATATGCACTCTGTGTTTAATATCTATATATGGAACTCTATTATTTTTACTCCTTGTAAATTACAAGGCTCTTATCCAATAAAAATATAAAACTTGTTAATTAACTTAACAACATTAACTTATCGAAAGAGGTGTGATTAAGTTATATCATTTATGTTTTATGATAAAAATTGTGAAAAAACACCTAATCTTATCTTATTTAGCTTTTGTGTAGTGGCAGCGGCCATTTTATTATTCAAATCTTGTTGCCTGTCTTGATGCCAAAAAAATCCTGTTTGTAAACATTTTCTCTATGTATAGAGATTAAAAATTATAAGTTTTGGAAATAGATATGCATGTATGGTTAAGTTTGTTTCTCTATGGTAACTTTTTACAGATGAAAAATAATTTGACTTGTAAATACCATTAAAATAGATTCAAAGCACTGCAAGCATTCAGACCGAAGGATTGAAATCAATCTACGAACTGTAGAAATAAAGACAATTGCTTTGAATGTTCAGTTGATAGTTCGACTACTACTTGATGGGAAATAAACATATTGGAGTTATGAACCAAACTAATCAGGCCAAGCTCAAATGGAAACAGCATTCCTTTAAACTACGCCTGGATAGTTTGTAAACAAAGGAAAAATTTGTAAATTGTTTAAAATGCTTTATTTATAAAAATAGTAGTATTACACTGATTATTTTATAAACAGTATTAATATGAAATAATTAATTTGATTATAATCATTTTCTACTTCTCTGCAAAATACAAAACATTTATTAATGTATTTTAATAACAGAGTTTAAGTTTATTAAAGATTATTTTTTAACATTCATATGGAAAGCATTTACATGAAAATTATTTAAGAGATGTTGGTTTTCTCAATATTCTTATGCTTTTAAACTGAAAATTTTAAAGATTGCTTCAGTATTTAAATTCTACTTTATCCCGAAAGAAATACATTCATCCAATTAAAAGCAACTTTTCATGTCCATGGTCGCGCATTTAAGTTATATAACAAATAACTACTGATTTCTGGATTTTACATTATTATCTTAAATATCACTTAGTAATATCACTTAGAAATCAAATAACTATGAAGAAATATCTCATTTTGAGTCGAAAAATATAAAACACAATTTTTCATTAGATTAACTAAGCAAAATCAAAATTATTTTATCAATTGCTTGATAAAATATTCAAAATATCATATTTAAAGTCAGAAATTTTTATTTTCTGTATTTTTGTTTTCGAAAACTTTTTTGTTAGCTATTTTTTTAACACCAAATTTTCGGTTCATCTGAAGTATTGGTGAATAATTATTTATATAATCTAGTTTTTATTGAGTTTGGATTAATGAACACTGTTTGTTTACTTCATTATTATAATTGTAGCATAATTCATTATTAGAGGAGATTTCAAACAGTTATTTTTTTAAGGAGCTTGTACAGGCGTGGTAGAATTTTCTTTATAAAACATCTGCATAAGAAAAGGTCATTATTGTGTATTTATATACTACAATTGATTAGAAAAATGTTTTGTAATATATTCTAAAATACAAAATTTTAAACCAATATATTTAATTCAGAAGCTGTCTGTATGTTAATAATAGCATTTGGGTTGTACTTACAACGTAGGAATTTATTTAGTCAGTAAGTTGCTCTTTGCTTATGATGACTAATTCAACTAAGAACTACGGTTTAAAGTGAGTTCCAAGCGATGACAAACATTCCCACTTGAGATTGGAGTCGGATGTGTGAACTATAAAATTGGATGCCAAAGTGATATCCATTAAGCTATCAATTCAAATAAACAATTTTTAAATAATATAATTTGATTAGAATATAAATTTAAATTTGATCTTAGATTAAAAAAACACTATAGATAGTGAGGTATGGGATCAGTATGTAGTTATATTGATTAAAAATGTCTTATTTATAAAAAAAAGGAACCACATATATTATCAATTTTTTTAGTAGTTATATTGACAAAAATGTTTTATTTGCATAAAAGAAAGAAACCACTTAGAACATCAATCATTTTATTTGGCACATTTATATACATAAATCATGAGATCAATTTACATGCTTAAATATGAATCCCTTTAAAAAATTGGAAACATTGTAGTACCCATCTAAACAGTCCCTATTTCATTACAAAATCATTACAACCTGAAAAGAAAGGTTTTTTTTTTTCGCGCATCATAAAGTGTAATGTATTTGAACTATGACACATTTATTTCATACATCAAATGAAGATTAACAGGGCTTAGATGAAGGAAGTGCCTTAAAATTATCTTATGAGAGGGTTTACTTTCTTCAATGAAATGTACATTTTTACAGTTGTAAGCTGCAATCTAAGGAAAACCATTTAAAAAAATACCAAAAACATAAAAATGGGTCCACATTTTAAAAGTATATATGTGTATATATATCACATGCACGCACATACACACGCATATATATATATATATGTTGATTTTTATAACTACATATAAAACAAAAATCAAGGAAAATTAAAGATGAATTATAAAATCCTTCTTTTTCTGAGATTCATTTTATTTATGCTTATCATGTTCTAACTGTTACTGAGTTCAACTTACTAACAACACGTAATAGTGCTCCTATGTTATTATATCTTTAAAAAACATAAAAAAAACATATTAAAGAGTAAAGAAATATAATAATTATTCAAATAAAATAATCATCTTTTTTTATAAATATATTCAAAAACAAAAAATAGTATTAATAGGGTTTATTTATTTTGATTTCCTTTCAACGAGTAGACATTGACGTCCTTTCATAGTTTGATCAGTACGAGATAATAATAAATATTATTAAAATATAAATCAATTCAACAAAAAATTTAATTTCTTTTTAATGCATATTGCACTCATAGAACTTTAGTGACAAAACTGAAGAATACCAGTATATATATAGTTCAACTAGCATTAAATTGATTTTATTAATTACATTATATATTATTTCAATTTGATTTTGTTCTTATTAACATACATAATGATTTTTCAATAATATTTTTAACTTATTCATTTTGAGTCATTATATTATTATAGGATGTATATGCTAAAATTTACTTGTGTAAATCAATATGCAGTTTATTATACAGTTGCACTGATAAGTAATAGAAATTAAAAGCATCTTCCCTTTTAAAACTTTAAATTTTTAATATTCCTTTGAGAAAAACATTCTAAAATGTATTAAATTCATTCAAAGTAAGAAAAGATTTTTAATAAAAAATTGCCTATAGTAGAATCTAAATACATAGTCAAGCGTTTGACTTTTAAAATTCATGTAAACATGTAATAATGTTTTAAACTAGTTTGAGAATGTATAGCGTATATAAAAATATATTTGTCAAAACTTTTTTAAAATTCCAAAATAAATTTGCGTCAAAAATACTTAGTTAAAAATGGAAAATTATTATTTTTCGCTAACATTTTATTTATATCTATTCCTCATATTAATAAGTATTCATATAAACCTTGGGTAAAAAAAATCCATATTTAAAAATAAAAAAGCAAACCGTACATTTTTCGATTCTAAAAAATTGTAAATTTAATGAAAAATTCATATTTATTCTACATATTTAAATAATATAGAGTAAGTAAGGCAAAGAGTAAAAAGAGAGTGGTATTTTTTTAAGAATTGATTACACTTTCTAAATACTTACGTATTTTATACAAGAAATGGATAAACTCATTTCTTGGTTCTTAAACATTATATCAAAACATATTTAATGTGTTTTTGAAACAAGGAAAATAAGCACATTTAATTTTTATTGATATAATATATTTAAAGATTTTTTCTATTTTTATGGCAATTTTACATTATATATATAATATGAATATTATAAGAATAAAATACATGTTTTACCCCCAATATTTACGCCTTCAGGATACGCACGTTAATTGTGTAACATATCAATAAATTAAAATAGCGTAACAAGTAGATTATAAACTTTAAGGGAAAATAACATAATATTTGCTGTAACTTAGGAAAAAATTTGCACAAATTTCTATTGGATAATAGATTTTAAAATAAGTTCGTCAATATTCTTATATCTCTAGTAATATTCCCCAGTTTTAATTCCCAGTCCAACAAAAAAAATATTTCGCCACACAATTCCTTACAAGAGAAACAGTGGGTTATATTATTAAATTAACATTAACATAATATAATAGTAGTAGATAAATTTTGAGATAATTATAAAATATATAACTTGTTACTTACAGTATAATGTTTTAATTTCCCAGTTCTTAATGATAAATTTTTTCAAGATCTATGAATTTCTAAATCATGCTAAAGCGGCTCTTTATTTGTTATTTACGCTTATAATTTAAGTACATTCTATAATAAGTATTTAAGTGTAATTTAAAAATTCATAATTGATGCTTTTTAGATTGTAATTGCTTTGAACATTTTTAAAAATCCAAATTGTAAGAAGCTACATAGATTTTAAACCAAATCAAGATCAAAGTTATATTTCATTAGTTTAATTAATTCAATCTTTAATTTTTTAATTTTCTATAAATTAATTAATGAAGAAAGTTGAAGGGAAACATATTTCCAAAAACTAAATATTTTTTTTTATTTAAAAATATTTAGTTCGAATAAAAGTAATAGTAAGGTAAACTTTGAAGTTTTTTTATATCCCACATTTGCTTACTAATTAAAAAATTTCTTTTTTGAATTTCCAATGGAAATAGTTTTTTTTTATTATTTCTTAAATATATTTTTATTTTCTTGTAATCAGAAAAGAAAGAAAAAAATGTAATGTATTATATCAATAAAAAATAATAGAAAATATGTAACTATTAGTTCTGTAGTTTTGAAAAATTTTGACATAAATTATATTTATTTTCCCTTACTTACCCTATAATGTGTATAAGATATTTCAAATTTTATTTACTAGATATATTCAGTATTAAAAAAAAAAAAAACGATTTTTATAAAAAAAAGAAAAACTTCAAAAAGAAAAAAATGAATTTTTCTAATTATACCATTTACGATAAAAATGCGTTTACTTCTTAAAAATGAAATCAGAAAGTGCAAAAATCTATTAAAATATCAAAATATTTAGCAATTTCATTTATAAGAAGATAATTATTTCTCACTGCACTATAGACGAGACATTAGTAATCGATAGAAGTGTTTGCGCAAAATGCATTTAAAAATATTCACATAAAATTCATTATATCACATTAAAATAAGACTTACAAAATCTAAAAAACAAGCTAATTAATTGATTCCTTCTTTAATTTAGAAATTATCTCATATCAAAAATATTTTTATGGAAACAAGTAAAATATTGCATAGTCATTCGATTGATAATTTCATAAAGTTTCAAGCAATTTCATTCCAAGACACTTGATCTATATTACAGTATGAGATAGGAAATGTTATCTAAGTAGATTAGGTCTCTATTCTAATACACATATATCAGTCAAGTTATAAAGGAACAAAAACTCTGCTCAAAGTTTACACTCAGTAGCCAATAAATTATAATCTTCTCTAGTACAGAACTTCTAGTTCATCAAACAAAACAAACCACTAGAGTCAAACACTGTAATACTAGAGAGGGTTGTTTTCATAAAGAGGATTATTTCAACTAAATGCTTGTAAGAGTTGCTTAGGCATAGAAATCTGATTGCATTGACTTTGAATATATAATGATTGTGAATGCACTTAGCAATTACTCAAGCATTAGTAAAATGTCTTAAGCACAACAAGTATGCAAGAAAAGGAGTTATTAAACTTCCTTGAGTCGATAATACAACTAGTTGTAAACTATGCAATGAGGATAGCTTTAAAAGAATAGTTAGATGACTGATTCAGATAAAAAATTAAATAATTTATTAAAATATTGAAGATTTACCCCAAGGGACCTTACGATTGTACTTGAATGTACGTGAAATTATTTTTGATATTAAGGTCCACAGAGATTAATTCTTGGTACCTTATCTCCATAATAAATTGGCCACTGAGTGTATTTTAAAATGGTATATAATGACAAGTTGTGTAACATATTTTACAGCTTTGCACTATATGTGCTTGAAAAACGATTGAAAGTTTTCATAAAAAAGGCGTTTTTTTTTGGAAATAGGATTCATGAAGCAAATCAAGTACTTAAGAGAAACAAATTTAGATGGGAATAACTACACATGAGGATTTTTTTTATAATTTGCACTTAAAAGGATAGATATCAGAATAATGAATCCATCCATGAATGTTTCAATTGGTATATACAAAGATGAATGTTCATTTTTTGCATAGATAAAAGATGCCCCTTTTGATATTTTGCCTATATTGAGCTTATCCCTTGGGCTACGATGGCATTGCATAGATGTTGATTTTAACGATACTTTGCAAATCAAAGGTAAACAGGAGGTCAAGAATGTTGAGCACTGGATTCCGATTCTGCTGAAGATGTGAGCGAATAATTCGCGGAATCTCTTCTTTGGTGGCCAACGATGGAAGATGGGAAATCAGTCTGATCAGTGAAAGATGTCAGCCTAACATTTGTTGCTCTTTCAAATGCTTCTACTTTAGAAGTTTCAGCTTGAATTCGCGGAACTGTGCAATTAGGAGATTTAAATGAAGGTGGAGTCACAGGAAGAGGTGTACCTCTTTGCAAAGACATACTCTTCCAGAGTGGTCTCACGAATGTCACATTCTCCATGCTAGAGGAACGTTTGTTTTCTGAACTACCATTGGAATGAACTCCACTGGATGATTCGCTGGTTCCTTTCTCTGGGGATGTAGATGACTCGCTGACTGAATCAGATCTTGGTGAAATATCACTTCTCGATACGCCAGAATCAGTTCTTCGGGAAGCATTAGATGGTTGACGATGAATTGAAACTGGTACTTTTAAACTGTATGTGTTTTCATAGTTTGTGTCTTCTTCTTTGCATTCCTTACCTTCAATAAGGGGTGGAGGTATTTCTACATTTTCGTAGTCTCCTCGGATGATGTCAATCCCATCTCGGGGCCGCAGTCTCTACAACGATTGGAAGACTGAGTTAGTAAAAATGAAATAAATTATAAAAAGATATTGTTAAACAAGTTATATATAAAATTATAACAAGCGTGTATGATAAGTGCTTGCATTTATATAAAAATTTTAGTGTCTATACTATTTTTACATAAGCCTATATATATTTGAAGATTATCGATTTCAGAGTTTTGAAGTTTATAACAAAACTTCTATATAAGTAAACATTTATTCAAATTTAAGATTTCATTTATTATTAAAAAATGAATCATATTACATTTAAGCTATATTAAAAACTAAAATGAAAATAAATGCGTTTTTGTTTTTGCTTCATATATCAATTTCCAGAGCAAAAGCTAAGAAACCATGCTTTGGGATTCTGTCATAACTATTTCCCGTACAGATTTAAACTACAGTCAAATAAAGAAATTATTGAATACCTCCTATACTAAACCTCATCATTGAAGCTTGAATCTGCAAAGTTAATAATCCCCAATCTAAATTATCAAGCAGCTGTACATCCTCCATCATAACAACAATGCTTACGATTTCACATATAACAAAAATGGGGATTATTCTCAAATGAATTAAACACAGTTATTAATCCTTTTCTTTGGTGAAAACAATAAAAAAATTGCAGCAACAAGACCATACGAAAATCGCAGGTTTGAGATCGTTCAACATAAACTCGGGCAAACTAGTTATCATCGTATGGTAACAAAAGTGAATATTTCTTTCATTTTTACATTAAAATTAGTCAGAGAATATATCGCAAAGTTAAGGAAAAACGTTCCTGTATAAAACAAAAAAACGAATATTATTTAAGTTGATATACTTGATTAATAAAAATAAATGTGCTTTGTTGATTATCTTATTGTGTTATGGTAATATTCAAACACAATTTTAGAGTGTTATGGTAAAGGGGAAATATATATATTAGTGTTTGTCAGTCATCCAGTTTTGTCTAACTTCCTTCAAGTATCAAAATTTAAAAAAATGATAAATTACATACACAGGAAAAGAACATTAGAGAATCTAAAATTGATCATCATATATTCAGTTTATTAACGCATGTTCTTATTTATTTGTTGGAATAAGGATTTTATATACTCACGTTCATTTAAAAGATTACATTTTATAACTGTTTTCTGTTTTTTGTGTGAAATCAACATAAAACTACTTTTTTCTTTATTTCGCTGCTTATTAAACTGGTAAATTGGGCCCAATGAAGCATTTAGTTGTGCTTGAAGCTAGAAATATTATACACACAAAGGTATAGAAATTATAAGTAGATATGAGAGGTTTGAAGTTGTGCATTAAGCTTCACGTATAAGTGAAAGCACGTCATTGCCCTCTGTCAACGACACAACCAAACTAACGTTACTCAATTTTTGGAAGTAATAGAAAAAATAGTCCGACACAGAGGCAGTATATGTAACGTAGCTGTTACTACATTTTATCATTTTCTAATAGTTCATTTGAAAATGAATGATAAAAGGAGGATAATGATCATTGGATCTATACATGTTTCACCAATATTTTACTGCAGGCATTCATATTTCATCATTACAGAAATCTGAAATTATTTTTGAAATCTTCAGTTAGAGTGTTAGAATTAACATGTGATTGTTAAGAAAACTCAAATTTAGAAGTTTCCAAAACTAGTGCCATATAAAGTAGTCAAAGAAATGCTGTAAAGAATACGGAAAAACACATCCACCTTTAGAGATAATCCAAGGTATACAGTTAAGATTTGTATTTGACTCATAACATAAATGATTGCTTGACGGAATAACTGTTACATCAGGGGTAATTAAACGCATACAGAAGTTAAGTGCAAATCAACTTTAAAATGTTTTTTGGATCAAGAATTGTGTGGGTTATAAGAAATGAGAACAGTGAAATTTATTTACCCTTGATATTTTCATTTCAGTTTAAACTTCAATAAGAGAATGAAATAAAGGTTAATCAGATGCTACTCTAGTTGAAGCTAACGATCAAAATAATAAGTTTTTTTTAAAAGAGATACTGTTTTATGATTGCAAAAATATTCTATTGCAGAAATCAGAGTGGATATATGGAAAAATGGATTACAACTTTTAATTTAATATGACAAATTTTTGTCATTCATTTCAAATGTAATACTATGCAAGAAATTTAATTTGTAATGAAAGCTTAGTCACCCTCCATACTATCGATTCAAAGAAACTGAAATAATCATTTAGGGTAATTTCATTTAATTAAAGTCAAACAAAACAAAACTATTACTATAAACATGCAATATTCATAGCTAGCTTTTGAAGAGACGGTTTTTTTTTTTTTTTTTTTTTTTTTTTTTTTTTTTTTTTTTTTTTTGCCGTGTGCCAGCCAGGTTGGCAGTATGGGGCCAGCCAGGCTCCACTTTTTCAACTGAACAGTAATTAGGTGTTGAATCCGAATTCTTCAGTAAACACATGCCATAGGTACCCATTTATAGGGTAAACAATCTTTTACTCAATTCATAAAAGGAAAGGACAAAGACAGGAGAGAGAGAAAATACATCCTTTCCCTAACCGGGATTTAAACCCAGGACCTCCCGATCCATAGTCAGGCACACTGACCTCTTGACAGGGTGGGTGGCAAGAAACAAAATTCAAGTGATTATATTGTTATTTTGTATTATTATGAAATATGCTTCAGTGCATGTAGTGCAAAACTAAATATTAAAGTTAGAGTAGTTTTTTATTTTAGTTATCATTATCTGTTAATTTAGTAAACAATAATTGATTTCAATATTTGCTTTGGAATACAAGTCAAAAGTGAATATACAGTATAATGAAACTGAATAAAAATTTAACTACGGGTATTTTAAAATATGAGCTCAAGAAAAATGAGAAACTTAACAATTTGGTATAGATCGCATTTTGTAAACAGTCTGGACAAAATTTTTAATATTTTGAATAACTGCATTTGAATTTTTTTTATTATAATGCGATATCTATTATAAAAAATTGCGAATAGCAATGAAATGATACTTGAACAGCATATATTATCCACACATCCTGAAACTAAAGAAAATTTAGAACACCAGTTAGGGAATTTCTTTTATATATTGATAAATTTCTTCATCATTTACTTATTCTTGTTATATATATTCGCTTTTATTTCTAACAGTCTTTATTTTGAACCGGCATTTTAACTTTGTGCTGTAGTTATAGTTTAAATATCTCAAATGTCTTTCCTATAAAAATATTATATATATATATATATATATATATATATATATATATATATGTATTATACCCCGTTCTTTAACCGTTCTTTCTACCATTTTAAAGTATTTCAAAAAATTTAGAGCTTTAGAAGCTTGAATGGTTATAACACTTTGTATTTTCATCGCAAAAATTGTGGGTTTGATTTTACTTAGGTTTTAAACAAAAATACTGATCTGAGATTTATTCACGATTGTTGAGTCTAATGTTAGTACTTTGGTGTGAAGCTGTGTCACGTAAATTAAGAAATAGAATTGAGTTGAAGATGTCAGCTCAGTTGTCGTTATCGTCACGTGACTGTAACTTAAAATTACTAAGCTTTCTCTGTATATGCCCCGTAGAATGCATTTGGAACTATTAAGGAACCATTGTGTAGCTGAAGCGTGATAAAACCTCTTAAACTACAAATATAATCCTATTTTATGTTCAGTATTGGACTTGTGCCAAAAGGTCAACAAACAGCAAACGTCCTTGGAGTTCATATGGCATTACCATTACACAAAATACCGAGCAAATATGTGTTTCAAAGTTTATCTGTATGTGTCTCAAAATACTTCATTATTTTCATATTCTCAATAATACTTAATTGCATTTCTGTATAATCGAAAAAGCTCGCAGAAAATAATGGAACAATTTTTAAGATTTATTGAAATAGTTTCTCACATGGAAACCATTCCACTAGTTTTATATGGATATTATTCCAACTATATTTAGACATCTTCTTTTAAGATTTCTAGGACCAAAATTAGATGAGATACATTAATTTTCATATCTTGCATAAACTTTGGTATTCAAAAGTTGTGGAGATTTAGTTTAAGATACTAATTAGTATCTTTTGACTTCTAATTTAAAGTACAAAGACGAAATTTTTTGTTTCGGAAACTTATTAAATTAAAAGGTTTCTTATGATTTATATTTAACCATGATTTATATATATATATATATATATATATATATATATATATATATATATATTAGATCAAAGATTTGTATGATTTATTTTTACCAAAAAATATTTATGATATGTGTCTCAATAGCTTTTTATAGATAATGATTCATAAATATTTAAATAAGGGTGCCTACATTTCTGTGATTTATAAGAGGAATCGAAGTTATCGAGGTAAAGACTTTAAGAAATAACTTATTAAATTTTTGTACCAAGATCATATTGTTCGTATATTTCGAAAGATGAAATGTAACTAGAAGTGCAATATTTTTAGTGTTTGATAGAACTAGAAATATGTTCAACTGAGAACATGAAAGTATTCGTTGTACATTTTGCAACTATGTTTGTTACTATTTACATAACAATTTTATACAAAGAAGAATGAGTCGTATATTGCTATGTGAGTATATTTTTATATGAAATTCCTATAATATTAATTTAAATGTTTTGATTTATGTAATGACTAAAAAACTAATACTCAGTACATAGTGAAAAACTAAATTAAAAATAAGTAGGAAAAAGTATAATTTTAATTGAATTTTTGATAGTTGCAAAGAGTTTTCTTCTTTATAAAATCTTTCTGGTTGTCTATTTTGGCCAGCTGAGAAAACGCCAAGCACAATCAATAATCTTGTAATTTCGAGCCACGTTCAATGGATGAAGTCGATACTTTGGGAGTCACCCTTCACTCCACTCTTTATTACACTAACGAAAGGGATATTACGACCCCAACACATTTTAAGTATTCAGGTCATTATTTGAATCAGTGACTCCGAGTCAAGCAAATCACTATTTTCCTAACTAGAAGAATGTGGTTTCAGTTACAAAGGGTTTTAAATCATAATTTCTATAAAAATATATGATAATCTTTTGTCAATTTTTTAAAATAATACTTTATGAAAATAAGTAAAAATTACTTTACCAATGTTTTGTTTTCATACATAGCAGAGCGTTAAATCTAACAATAAACTATCATATACCACAATAACAATAATTAAAATTAATTCTCTAATATAGATAATGATCTTTTTTTGGATTTATCTATTTTCTTCGCTATAACATGCAAGGCCACCTAAACGCATGGCTTCTATTTTTCTTAAAAAATTAGTAATATCAGAATAATATAGGTCATTTTACCTGTTAAAAAAGTATAAGATTAAAATTAAGTATAGTTAATTAGAATGGAAATGGATCATGCAAATGCTTTTACACTTTCACGAATATAATAGTACGAAAAAACGCGCTTTAAATCAAAAGTGGAATTAAAATTAATTTTCGAAATCGAACGAAAATTTACTTATGTATTGAAAACATTGATATAAACATGTGATTAAAATTTCAGATAAAAAATATTGCACCTGGAAAATTGCAAATACAAATGAATAAAATGTTCAAGAGTTTTGTTATAAAACATCTAAAGCGAATGCAGAATATAATAGCAATTGGGCATTCAGAACTGCCAAATATGTTAAATGGGGACTTTAGTATCATAGGCAATTTCTTAAAAGTCTTTTTCGGCAAAATTTGTAGAACGTGTTGCCTATAGATTGTGACAACTTTGCTGAATGTGGCTGATTTAAATAATGTTTACTGAGATTTGTACAGTAAAAGGTAAGGGAAGTAGCTTAAGAATGCTATGAGAGACTGAGTTTCCATTCCTAGAAAGATCGAAACTTTAAAAGAAAGGTGCTTACGACTAGTACCATAAAAATGAAAGATGAGACAAATATAAAATACAATGAGAAAGTGGAACTGAAGATGAATGCTCTTGGTATTTCTGTATACATTCATTCTTAATGTTAGGGTTTGGGCAGCAATCAAATGGAATATAATTACATATTGTAGAAAATGTTGGGGTGGTTCAGTTAAAAAAACTAATAACGCCGTTAATGCTTGATATGTTAGTTTTCTAATCATCAATTCATTGGACATCAAGAAATAGTTGTATTGTTGTGAAAGGTCATTGAACTATATGTTTAGAAGTTACGGTAATGCTCCGCATTAATTTCACAACTAAGGACGAATTAGTTCATCTTATTAGAACTATTGAAACTCTGATAGAGATGTCATTTAATAAAAATTAACCACAAAATTGTTTGTATTTTTTCAAACCGTTTCATAATAAACTTATCAGTTATTATTTATCTTTCCATGGAATCGAAAACTTCACCTTAACACAATATATTCTAGTCAGTTATAGATTTAAGGTTATGCAAAAATAATGAAAATAAATTTGTTTTTATTATCCAGATATTGTGAGAAAAATTTCAATTATTATTAAGTCAATAAAATGCAAACTTATCTACTCTGTTTTTTGAAATTTACGAAAAACTGCAATGTTTCTAAATATAATGGTTCAATCTGTATGATCACATAGGAAGTATCATGTATAGCGTGGATGAATATTATTGACAGATTGATGATAAAAACAAATAATGCAAATTAAATATCCAACGAAAAATGTCAGTATCGTTAAACACGATGAGCTAAAAAATAAAAACAATATGTCATACAAAAAGAGAGTTATCAAGTGAATTTGAATTGAATTTTTAACTATCTTAGCTGGTACCTTGCATTTACTTCTTAATGATTAATTTTACGGAACTAGCTTTTATATATTTTATCAATTCTATTCATGAGGAAGTGCAAACGTTTTCAGAAAATTTGCTTGGTAAATTTACTAGATTTGTTTTCAAGTAAATAAAAAAAGTAAATGCTTGAAACAGATTCCATTGTTGGACAGATACTAAAGAGTTTACAGAAAATCTACAGATAAGCAGAAGATGAATAGGATTTCGATATATTATCGAAATAATATACGATTTTAAATTTTATTACTCTCGATTAATGTTAATCATGAAAGCCTTGGGTACAGTCAGAAACCGCATAGTATAGTGTATTGGAAGACGATGAAGAATTCAGAAGTAGGTAATTTACTGCAAGTTTTTCAAAGCTTTCAGCTTCCATTACAGAGTAACATTAATTTTTCATTATCATAACATATTTAAAAAATGTATGATCTATAAATAATATAAAAATGAATGAAAAAAGAATGATGATCGTACATTTAGTTAAAACATCTACTGATTTTTAAATATTTTGTTAAAATGAATTAATTCACTTTGTGGATAATTTCTATCTCTTCTTAATTAAATATTGGTTTACAAAAGTTAAATAAATAAAAAAATCCTTCGAGGTTTATGCGATAAAAGGAACTTGAAAAGATTTTTTCTTAATTATTACAAAATACACAGAAATAATTTTGTTATCATGAGAAACTCAAAATTAATTTTTGAGAGTTTTTATAGTTCAGAGTTTGAAAAAAAAAAAAGTTCACATACACAGAATATTTCAATTAATTTACTAATCTCCCGCTTCATAACTATAGCCTTACTGTAAAAAAAAATGTGTACCTATTTATATATTTATTTTCTCAATAAAAGAAACATTTTTGCATGTTTTCTATACAATTACAGAGTAAATAATTTTATATCTATACATCCATACAATAAGTATTCTTGCAGTCCAATTCACAGCTTTAATTTTCAGAAAAGTTCATATATTTTTGCATTTTATGGTTGAGTGTTTTGTTGCCCATTGGATATTCATTTGGAGAATATCTTTCATTAAGAAAAATAATTTAATTGATGTAAGTTAATAAAACATTCAGTTGTGGTTTTGTGTTATGACTTATAAATATAATTCTTCATAGGTTTCATTAAGTCGTGATTCTATTTTAGAAAAAAATTTAATCATCATTCGCTCTTTAATCAGCCTGAAAATAAAATGTTCAGACGTTCAAATAAAACTGACATCAGATCATCCAAACAATTCAACCGTTGATGAAGTCATCATAATGGGGTTTATCATCAGCTGGAATAATTTTCTAAGATTACTGTTTTGTAAAATGGCATCGAAGGCCTAATAAATTAAAATAAGTGGCGTATACATTATTTAAATGTCATTTATTTATGCATTTAGAGATTCACAGGAACATAGCATTGATGAGTTCTAAAATTTTGAATGTTTCAGATATCCGATACTTTTGGTTTTAAGTCTCGATAATAATTCCACATTTTTATAGTGTTATACTTATAGCAATTTAAGATTATTTTGGGATAAATATACCAGTCGGAACATACATTAACTATTTATGCAATGTTATATTCATATTTTCTGTTCTTGGTTTTATTAAAAGATAAAATAAAAATAATCAACTACGTACAAACAATTCATTATTACACAATTTTAATTGATTTTTATAGGATGAAAAGAACAAAAAAATCCATTATCCCCCTTATTATATTTCTGAATATATTAATAAAAATTAAATAATAAGTTTTCATATACTTTTAGATATATAAACAACAGAAAAATATAAAGTAAGATTTATGGGGGCATGATTTTATGAAATAAATGTTTAACCCTTCATTTCTAAGAAAAACAAAAGTATATGCTTATAAATATTAATTACAATAATTAGAATACTTTTTCGAAATTTCTTAATTTACCTCAGCTACAAAAGATGATTTCATGTATATATATTCCATGATTTTGTGTATTTTTTAAAATATTTTTGCTAAATAATTCAATTTTTTAAAATCTTTACTTCCATTTTTAGGAATCCCTAATTACCATTTTAACTTTCTACATAAAATATTAATACTTAAAAAACTCAATAATTAAGCTTATTAAATATAGGTTTTCAAAAACAGTTATTAGTTTCTTTTTATGTTTGAATATGAGATAATTATATAATTTCACATTATCTTATAAACATTTTTTGACTACAGGCTCAGATTTTGATTTTTCTTCTCAACAAATAATAATGAGTAAAAAGTTCATAAATTAAAATTCTATTCTATTACATGGTTGCATTTTGAAAATTATTTTTCAAGAATAGTTATAAAATTTTGAAGTTCAATTAAAAGGCTATAATGTTTTTATATTCTTTTATTAACACAGATAGTTTATAGTTTCTCTTTCCCACATTTCTTTACATTCATAAAAAAACACAAGAACAAAAACTAGTCTTCTGCGAAAACCTCATTTGCTTAATAAATGAATAGAAATAACTGTATTGAAGTAAAAAATATTTAAAAACGAATAGAGTAGTTGTATCATTTTTAAAGAAATGTGTGATGGATATGGCTGAAGCATATCATACATTTTATAAAAAAAACTCAAATTTAACGACGAATGGGTAAACACTCATCTCGGTAAAAATCTGCAAAAAATAAATTACACAGGAAAAAAGAAACAGGAAAACTAAAAGATTAAACTAGAACCGCAACCGTCCGAATACTACATCTTCATTTAATCCACAGACTTCCCAGCACAATGAGCAGTCATACCGGGATAAAAATAGTACGCGATAAATATTTTCCTCACATCCTCTCTTTACAATATTTTGTGCCGCTGTCTCATAGACTGTTTTATAATATTCATTACATTAAAACTCAGATCTTATCCTAATAAGTATATCTAATGTTAGATTAATGTAAATAAGTAGTTTAAGAGTAATAATTTAGGATACTGAAAAATGAATTATTTGTAAATTAATGGTGGAAACGTTTGAAAAAATGAAGACTTACCTTTGGCAGCAATTCCTCTCTCACGATGGTCATGTCTCGCAGAGTAGCATAATCTCCATCATCCGAGTCTGACAACTCTTCAAATTTGACATTGCGCCTTTTCTTTTTACCCGTTTGTCCATCTTGAAAGAGAACTTTATGCTTAGGTGATTTCCTTTGATTCTTATGCCATCTTGATCCCTCCTTGGGAGGAGGAGGCTTCGGTTTTAACCAATAGATGTCATCTTCTTCAGTGGGTGATATTTTTGGAATTGATGCTAATGATTTTTGCACTACGTTAAGTATAGCTTTCTTTAACTCATTTTCTCTAATTTGATAGGTATGACCGTGGTCAATGACAAGCAATGGCCCATCTTGACCTCTAAAAGCTGTCATCTGAGAATTTCCATGAGCAGATTGGAAAACCCACTTGTGTTTTATTGTTAAGAGTAGCCACAAAACAATCCACAGAAAGAGATGTATCACTGTACCCGTGATTCCAGCTAATACCACTCCATCCAAACTTCCACAGTAAACTAGAACGTAGTCGTATATTAATGGACTAGCACACAGAGCAGTAGCAATTAATAAAATGAATGCTGTCAGATGTGGTGCCACGCCCCAAAAGCGGCGTGATTCTTTCTTCCAACGAATGAGCTGGCTTTGTAACTTACTATCTAACCACTCCTTGTATTTTTGAAGTCCATAAAAGTATAAAATAAATGAAGAAATGATAAGTAATGTGCTGTACATAAAAAAGGCGAGAACAGTTAGTTTGATATTCAGGAAAAGGGAACTAAATCTTAACAAAACATCTCTTGGTCCACAGATATGAACTTTATACAAAATTGTAAAGCTTACATATGCCAGTAACTGTTGAAACGATGAGAGTAGCAAATAGCAGCTAAAAAGTAGTCCATAGCTTTTATTAGCATTCCAAAATACAGCGGGATAACGTATACCAAATACTAGCAAAGCAATGGAGTAATTTATAAATTCGATAGAAACAAGGGCATGCTCTTCGATTTGAATTTCTGGTCGAAGATAGGGCCTAGGAGATTCGTCTGTTTGTTGCCCCCAAATTTCACTGGTATTCAAAGTTTCAAGGAAACGCAACGTTACCAGTCGGTCATTATGTGTTACAAGGAAGTCCAAATCGGTTCTCCAGATTGCTCCTGCAAGAAATATTAAAAATTAT
>JAPDSC010009372.1:0-37273 GCA_026290005.1 Latrodectus geometricus | reverse complement strand
CCTAACTGTATTCAACAGTCACAGAAAAACCATACCTGTTAATAGTACTACCAACGGGTAATAATAAAATAGAGACAATCATTTACTCATTTTCGTTTTTGTATATATATATATATATATATATATATAAATCATATTTATTTATTTTATTTGCTGCATTATATTTGCTTTCTATTTCTGTTTGCTGTATTTATGTTTTTATTATTACAATTCATATTTTTTGGAGTTTATCTCTCTTTCTTCTTTTGCATCTTTTGTTATTCTCTATCTTCTTTTGTTGTGGCATCGAAATTAGATAAAGGTTGAAGTGATTTTGGAGCTTAAGTCTTGTATCAATATTTTAGTTACTTTGAATTGTCAACGAACAGATTTAATGAGTTTCTTACGCAAATAAAAAAAAATGAATGTATTCCTGTAAATTACAGAGTGGTTTCCATAAAGGATCATCTCTTTCCGATAATTATAAAGTGAATTCGGAATGCTTTTGTGGGGAGAAAACATCTAGTTCCCAGTTTCTTTGACAACAAGAAAGCATATGATCGTATCTGGAGGTTTAGAATTCTCCATTCGTTATACGATTTTAGATTTCGAGTCAAAGCTCCGATATTCTTATGCAAGTTTTTAAGATTGCTTTTAAAGTACGTATTCGAATAATATTTTCTTATATACTTATCAAACTTGAGAGCACACCTCAAGTAGTATTTTAAGTGTTACATTAGTGCAAGTTAGCCGAATGTACACTCAAAATATTGCCTTCAGCAAGTTAATACAAAGGCCAACTTGTAACCTAATACAAGTTAGCCACTGCGTTAGTATGATCCTACATCGAATCTCGCAATATGTGGTTCACACTGTGTTTATGGGCCATCTGCAAGTTTCTTTTTCAAAAGCCAAATATCATCTAATTGAGAGACAACTAGAAACAGCTGTTTGTAAACTAGCAGTTTGGTGTGCAGAGAATTTATCTTTTAGCTAGAGCACCATTATTCATTTCTCAAAGAAAACTAGACTTCACGATGATCCAATGTTCTACGTGGGTAATACATTTTACCTGCCGCCAACGAGGTATAACTCTTCAGTTTGAGATTTGACAGAAGGATAAACTTTTTTCTGCATACTTTACATTTGCAAACGAAGTTTTATTCATGGTTTAATAACCCCAAAGGGTTTTCAAATACATCTTGGATTGCTGATCGCATCTCACTACTTTGACTTATCTGTCATTATTCTTTTCTAGCATTGGCTACAATAATGTTATTTGTAGATCTGTTGTTCTAAGGAAACTGGACGCTCTTCATCATCCTGCTCCGAATTTACGTTCAGGTTGTTTTCGCATATTACCACACACAGTTCTGAGTCTACCTAATCTATTTATAGGCACCATTAGACATGAGACGAATCTAGAAGGCTCTAAACTATTCTAAGATCATGCCTCACCATTTACTGATTCCTTTGATTCTACATTGCACTTCAGAGATTGCATATAATGTATAGTTACATATAGCATCCACCGATTTCGCTCACTCTTTTTGTCTAACCTACGTGATGTCCGTTTCGTTAACACTGATTTACTTTCACATCTATCTTGATTTGAGTATCAAATAGCTCAAGTTTGCTCACTATAGGAAATTTAACATAACTCCGATGATTTTTAAAGGGCGGAATTCAGTGCTTTAGCAGTTTCTGCGCCATTTAATATCGTGCGTGATTTAGGTAACGATGTCTTAAGTCTTATTGCTAGGAAACTTATGTTCACAAAATAATCAGTTTAAATGTGCACTACTAGAATTTTGTGATTTTTTTTTTTTTGGGGGGGGGGCATTTTGAAAATATTAAATACCTTTTGTTTGTTGCAAATAGGATCACGTTAAAAAAACGATTTTATTTTTTCCACTTTTAGAACATTTTATTCTAAGTTTAAAAACTTGTATAAATGTTTGGGTGTAAAACATAAAACTAGGTATAATGGTCGTAGAAAAATAAGATGATAACAAAAACATTACTTTCATAAATTTTAGAAAGACCAAGCAATATGAGTAAAATCTGATAGTACTTGCGATTTCTTAATACAAGATTTTTGTATTTTCAATTCTGCCGCGATTGACATCACAATTCTTCAAAGTTCCTCTTAACTCCTTTACGCATTTACCCGTGACTGACACGTGCAAAACTTGCAGGCAAATTTAGCTCATGCCTATGTCTTATACGGGTGCTCTTGTATCTCGAGTTATTTTATTTCTAATGTTCGTCTATCATCGGTTCCAGTAAAAATAGACTAGATTATAATTAAACTTATTTAGCATAAATGGCAAATGGATCATTTTTACCCCAGTTTTTCTGAAAAAACTCTTGCTTTAAAGAGTTAAATGTCAGGGAACTAGATAGACTCCTGAAATGGAGCTCTAGTCTTTCCTTCTTGGTCTCTAAATATTTTTTTTTTAATTTTTATATACGTCTAAGTTCTTAAATGCCATTGAGTTAGCGAATTTAACATAAAGTTGATCAACATTTTCAGTAATTTTTGCAACGCCTGTTGCTCCCTTACATGTTAATGTGGAATGTCTCCACAGAAATAACTAATTAATGCAAGTTCTTGCTCTAATCTCTAAGCCCCAAACTGATCTTTAAAGCATTCCTTTGAAATTTCTTGTAATGATTATTTTATATTGAAAGAGAAGATCACTACAAAATCAGGTTAACATATGAAAACAAGGTATAGTAAGAATTCTATTTTTACACACCTAATTAAATACTTATTTGATAAAGCGTACTTTATGCATATAAGGATACATTAATTGCAAAACCACGGCCATAAAGTTGATTGATATTTAAGTTTCGTTTCTGATAACGTCAACGGTGGCATGCACATAAATGGTAACTGGCTCACTACTTAGATTCTCGAAGTGAGCAGTTGTATAGTGAGGGTAACTGGCAAACCCCACCCCCCTCCAAAAAAAACCAAAATATGATGTATAAAATAAATTTGTAATAACAATATAATACAAATAACAATGTTAAAGTATTTTTTTAGAATCTAAAATATGTATAATTTTAGAGGCTCGTGATGTATGTTTTAATTTTTTTGAGAAGAATCAGAGCTAGAAGGGGATTCGGAAATATGTCAAAATAATAGTAGTTGGGGTAATTTTTTAAGTTAAAAGATATTTGTTCCAAATTGTATACAATGTAATTAATATATAATATTATTATTGTGTGATATTCTACTTATTTCTATTATATATATATTCAATATTAATCATTTTAATAAAAACATTTACCTTGCCTTTGAAGAAGCAAGATTATTAATCACATCATCAGCGTCAATCACTTAAAATTATCAGCCATTTTGATGATCGTGGTTCTCATAGTTGATCGTAGATGTTCAGAATTAATTTACTGAACGAAGGTTCAGATAACTAGAAATTGTCTCATATTTGTAAAAGAATCTTCACCATATGAGGTTATAAAGGTTAAAAAATAAATGTGTGGAGTTTGAAGTTTAATTTACTTAAAATAAAGTTATCGACATGTATATTTTTTTAATAAAATCAGAAGTATTATCAGCCAAACCAAATGTAAATATATGATATTAGTTTTTCCGAAACTGGTACACTGATATTATTCTTCAGCGTTTCAAAATATCCCCAGGAATTATAGACTTTAAACTGAAGTCCCGGTCTAACTGGTCCTCGTGTGACAAAAATGACCGCTGTGCGACTAACTATCAAAACTATGAATTACATTGAGTAGCCGAGTTGGTAGCCGAAGAGAAAGTGCTCTTTCCTTCTATTCAACAGTTCGTAGGTTCGAATCACACCTTGTTTGAAGATGGTTGTAGTGTTTCGGAATCCACTTTAAACCATCAAATTAGCCCTCGCGTGCAAGAAATGACCTTTGAACGATAAACAAATCATATTATTTCCCTTCAAGCAGATTATGTAAAACAGAATTTTCAATCTATTGCAAGAAATTTAAAAAGGAGATATTTAATGTGAATTCTCAAACAGCTATTCTGTTCTCTCATCTTCATTGTTTATAAAACAGATTTATTGCACGTTTTGTTATTGTTTATAAAAGTATGATTTTACCATCAATTATAGCTTGTGTTTCTCCCAAGTGTATTCTGGAATCTTAAAAATTATCAAAGTATTTGAACTTTTGAGAATTTAATTCACTTTGAATTTACTTTGGAATTGTATAACGAAGTCAGAATACGGGCAAGGTATAGTTACAACACTTGAGTTACTAAACTTAATTTTTCCATAATTAAATATAAAATATTAAGTTTACTTTTTGAATTCATGCGGCAGAATGTAAGAGTGAATAAAATCTGGTATGGACAGCATTGCAGTTATTGATTTAAATTTATTGTGCAAATATTTTTTAGAGAAGTAACGCAATGAATAAAATTTCAATTCTTAAAGGTATTAACTTTCACAAACTTCTACTTATAACTAATTATGCTCCTTTGTTTCCAAAGGATGACTCGAATAAAGAACATCACTTATTTTAAGAATTCATAGCAAACTGCGCAAAATAAAATTCTTATTTATGCATTTAAAATAAAAGTTGACAAAAGGACGCTCAGTATGTATCCTTTTATCAACTCCTAAGGATAATTATTAACATACTGCGCATACTGAATGTGTTTTAATTTTAATTAAAACATATTCAATGTCAGAAATTTCCTTTTGTAAAAATTTCTTTAAAAGTTAATTATTTAAGCGTAAAAAATAAATATTAATTAAATTTTCTATATATATAATCAGTGATATATTTTAAAGTAATTTAGCAATTTTATATGGGAGGAGGTAATTATTAAAGTAAAATTTGCCACGAATTACGAATTTCATTAAAATTAATAACAGAATTTAAGAAATAAATCCTACTCATTTTCATTCTCATTTTTTTTTAACTTCGGACAAATAAAACAAGGATCTTATTTATATAGATAAATTATCTGGTAATATAATTGTTTAATAGGTAATTACGCAACAACATTATATAAATTATTTTTTAAAGTATTTCACACTCTAAAAATTACCTATCCACGAATACCAGATATTTACTCGAAAACTCATAAAATAAAGAAAAGAAAATACAGTTAACAAGTAAATATATTTTAAACAAATATTTTGTAAGTTTCATCGATATTTCAAATTTATGTTCTTCGTAGTAGTAACATTGCTGATCTTCAACATACTGTGAGAAATCCTCGGACAAGTCAAAACAAGATCAATCCAGATAATTGTATCTTTTACAGTGCCGCCATCTAGTGGTCATCCAACAACAAATTAGCTAATAAAACATTTTTCATATGCTTACTGGCATTAGAAATGTTAGTTTCTTTTGATCAGTTGTGGATTACAAATGAAAAAAAATTTCGTCTGCATTTAAATATTGATTATTCAATTAGAAAGGAGTATAAGAATGCTGTGAATAATTTGAAAATCAAGTTGAATTCTATTTGGAGCCACACCACCATCAAGAGCGAAATGCGGAGTTGAATCAGCAGATTACAACGAGCGCTCGCGCATCAAACTAGATTCCTTAAAACAACGAATTTCGAAATGTGTATTCATTGATTGAGATTCTATGGCAACCAATTTTAAGAAACATTTTTAAAATGAATACGTTGAGGAAAAATATTTTTTGTCAAAATAAATTAAAATTAAAGTCAAATTTAAATAAAATTATTGCCTTCATATTTATTGGCTAAATATTTTTAAAAAATAATTAATTAGAATTATGACGTATCAGAGAAACATTTTCTTAGTAAACATATTACAATAGGCAAGTGATTTTTATTCTAAGCGATTGCTTAGAATAAAAATAAATATAATGTTAAGACATTACGTAATATTTTATTTTAGTTTTTTGTTCTTTTTAAAAGTATGAGATAGTGAAAACATCCTGTGAATAGATTCGAATGGAATGTGTAAATACTTTTATTGTTCAAATTATTAATTCTAAATTTTAAATTAAGTCGGAAAATTGAGAAATGTTTATATTAGAGTGCTTGCATGTTAGTGGTATAGAACAGCGGTTCTTAACCTATGGGTCGCGACCCAAAATTGGGTCGCGAAGCATATTTCTGGGGTCGCGCTGAGTGGAATCAAAAAGTTAGTAATACACTTAATTTACTTGTTGAAGACAATAATATTGTTATCAGAGATTTTGAAATACAGAAAATTATTAATAATCATTCAGAAAAACTAATAGCAGACTTTGATCGATATTTCCCTGCAGACGATGTTTTCAAATATAATTGGGTTCGAATGCCATTTAATTTTGATGTAAGTGATTTGCATGAGGAATTTGTTAATATTAATCAATTTAAAGAACAATTAATAGAAATACAATGTGACCAAGCACTTCGATACAATTTCTACAAAAACACTAAATCTTTATGTGCTTTCTGGTTAAAATTAAAAACCGAAAAGCCAATAATTGTTAAAGAAGCCCTAAAAGTAATATTGCCCTTTTCAACAACATATATGTGTGTGAGGCTGGTTTTTCGACTCTGTGTTATATATATAATATTATTAGCTTTGAAAAGGATATACCAACTTAGGATATTTAAAAGAAACAGATTTCAAATGGTTTTGGATCAAAATATTGTTTATAAAATAATTGTTGGAACAGATAAATTTCCAAAAGGCGATTCCAATTATGTGATTCATGTGCATAAAAACATTACTAAGATGTATAACATCAAATGTACATGTACATTCACCAAAATAAGTTAAAAGTAAGAAAAAAATGTTTCCTTTTTTATAATTTAAGTCAAAAATTAATATATTCATAAAAATACCTTTTATTAACATTATTATAATTTTGAATAATGTAACTAAAAACATCAAAAATTATTTTCAAAATACACATTTTTTTCTTATTAGATTCATTTAATTTCTAATCAATATCACATTTTTTATATAGATTATTAACCTCGTGTGTATTCAACTTTATTCACTTCTTATGAAGCAAAACACTGAGGGAAAAGAACATCATCAAAGAGAATCAAAAATTTCCAAACTGGACAGTGAAACGTGACTAATTTCTCTGCTGCAATGAGGGTCTAATGCAAAATCAGGCTTTTTTAGCAGTTGCAACATGTAGTGTGACGGCTTACGCTACAAAATATATCGCACTATTTTTACCATTCTAAGAATAATGAACATGTATTATGATGTTGTTTGTGTTCTTCCTGCAAAATTGGTTATTTAAAGATAAATGTTGTGTGTGTATTTAAATATACATGTATAAGTTATTTTTTTAGGAAATTTTGAAATGCTAAAAATTTTACTGAGATAATTTTAAGATTTTTGAAGTTCAGTCAAACAGTCAATCAATATATATATATGTATCTCATTTAATTAAAAAAAAATTTTTTTCTAAAAATTATCAGTTTGTCAAAATGTAAGCTACATTTATTCAATGTTGTTGTCAAGGTTTAAATTTTGCATTAATTTAAGTAACTTGTAAATACAACTTAAAGGTTACTAAAAACAATTTTTTTATTCTTTTAATTTCCTGATATCTAACTTTAAAGGTTCCTTATTATCTTTACACCAAACACACAAGATTTGTAGAAATTTGAATTCAATCGTTTTATATGTATAAGGCTATTAAAAATAACGATACACAAAGAGGCTAGGAAAACGACAGTAAAGTGGAAATAAATATTTTGTTATAAATGTTTGTAACCAGGAGTGCTGCATATGACAGTAATTTTCATAATTCAATTTTAAAATTTATTTTAATTAAATAAAAACATTTGGGAAAAAAATTCTTATAACAGTTTATATCAAGATATATTTTCAACAACACTAAACTTCAAGAATTTAAATATGAGTTGCAAATGATATTATCTAATACTTAAAAAAGCAATATTACATTCTATAAAGGATTTATTTACTTTAAATAATTCTTTGATAATATAAATCAATTAATCAATAATCATTACAGCGAAAATCTAATAAAATTAAAAGTGGATGAAAATGGATTGTAAAATTAAAGAAATCAACTCTTTTTAAATAAATAGCGTAAAATTAATGGTTTTTTTTTTTTTTTTTTAAGGAAAATAACGTACAATATATACAGTATAACTTTTTTCCCCCTAAAGGTTATTTATAAACATGCATTATATATCTAATAATTATTAAATAATGATTGTAAGGTCTAAATATCGTACATTGTACAACCAAACCCTACAAGCTGGCAACTATACTTAACACTGAATAAAAATTTTAATGGCATATGTTAACCTTTGCAATAAAAATATTTTAGATCATGATTTGTCTATAAAAAAAGAAAAAGTTTATGCTGAACATAAAGATTTTCACTTAAAAAAAAATACTGTGCTGTGCACATCTTTTTAACTAAATTCATGAAACACTAATAAATTGATTTAAACATATTCATAATTGAGAATAAATTCCTGTGTAATAAACAAGTTTAAATCATGAACCAGATAGTTATTCAGGTATTGTGTGTAAACTTATCAAAGTATTAGATTCTAAAAATGTGATGTGCATGTAAATACAACAAGAAAACACAATAAAGAATAAAAAGTAATTTGAAAACTTTTATTGTAAAAGAAAAAAGGGGAAAAAATTAGAAGATTGTATTTTTTTTTTTTTTTTCACTTGGTGAATACATATTTTCCCAATATTAAAGGAAAAAATAATAAATATCAATAGTAAAAGTACTAACATAATTTAAATATATGTATCGCGTAAAGCAATAACAAACTTAAATTATATACAAAGCATGTTACACACATTTTCATTTGAATACAACATCTTGCACATTGTTTTGTCACTTATCTCTTTCTTATTATGAAACTAAATAGCTTGAATATTGACTAAATAAAACTGAAATTTTATGAATTAATAGATTATAAAGTTACTATATATGAACATATATATTTGTAAAGGAACTCTAAAACCATTATACTTTAAACAAAGATGAAATATATAGATTAAACAAACTAAACTTAATATAAAATGAAAAGAGCATTTCTAACATTAACATAGTTCATAATTCATTCAAATTATACGAAAGCAATTTATTGTTCATAGAATATATATCAATATACTATCAATTTTACTTCTTGCATAACAGTAAAAGTAAAATTACTTAAATTTTACTTTTTTCAAATTATTAAATATCATTAATAAAATTACAATTAGTCAGTTTAAACCTCTGCTTAAGATTAAAAACATGGTTTATGTAAATTGAATTTAAAATGTAAACAAAATCAATATTATTTTAACGGAATGAAATAAAAAGTTTAACAAAGACTTCCTAATAAAAATCATCTCAGAGAGAGTTAAAGTTTAAAATTCAAATTTTTTTTTTGTATTTCTAAAAGTGTGATTTATTTCATTCATTTAACAATACAAATATCACAGACCACACTTAATTTCAAACTAAACACACTTTATTTCAAATTAAAACTAAATGATTAAAAATAAACGTTAACAAATACTTTTCTAACTATCAATAATCACTATTAAGATAGTTCATATGAGTATTAATACTTCCATAATAAAAAAGTATAAATATTTTAGCTTTAAAATAAAATATATATTTTTTATTTTGAATTTAAACAATAATTGAATAAATTGTCAATATGACTAGTACAAAAGATGCTTGATAGATAAAAAAAGAAACTCTATTTTATTATAAAAAGTCTTTTGAAAAAGGATATGATCTTTGATATATTTTGGATAATTTTTTAACTAAACTATTTTATATAAGAAGAACTGAAGTTAAAAAAGTAATTAATAATTGCATTAAAAATAGTTATCAAATTTAAAAATCAACTATATCGTCAAAAATAAAACATCAATCAATGAATCAAAATATTTGCCAAATATTATTTTACAAAGTTACATGGCAAGCACAAACAAATGAATCCATTCAAATAACGACGAATATTTGAATCTATTCACTGTTGGCAATATATTCAAACAAGAAAATGAATGCAGAATTGTACATATCACAGATGAGCTAAGGCAATGTACAATGGCACACAGTATGAAATATTTTACAAAAATATACTAAGGTGAAAAAATTTGAAATATATTTTTAATAAATAGAAAAATGACCATGCTTGATGCAATAGCAATTGGGATGAATTGAAATGATGTACAAAATTTATACTTGTAATTTATATAAACATTTTACTGGCAACGATGTAATGAATTTTCTTTTTATATTGTTCTTTTTGCCTTCAAAAAACTAAATTCAAAATCATTACTATAGTATATGTTCCATTTCGCAATTTCAATGTTACATAAAACTTTTCTTGATAATTGTCCAGCAACTAATAGTAACAGAACACTTTAAATTTACACTGCATTATGATGAATGTGAAGTATTACATAAACTTATAAGTTCACCATATTTCACTTTCTGGCGTGCTGCAATGTTGAATTGTATATCTTTAGGAGCTTCAAATATTAAAACAATCGTTGATCCCAAATTGAATTCGCCAAATGGTTGTCCTTTCTCTATAATTTCTATAGGAGGATTAAAAATTTTTTCTTCAAATGTTCCTTTTAAACATTTCTTCCGGTTTGTCTGAAGTGTCTGAAAAAGAAATTTATATATGAAACAATTTGCATTGGTATTATTCCACAAAATAAAATACATAAAATTCAGTCATAAAGGTATAAAACTAAGTGCATACAATTGCAGCAAAATACATGACAAATTCGAATACTTATAATACAAATAAAATGAAAAATGAACTTGATATTAGGAAAATTGGATAATTAGCGATTTTCAAAATTCTTATGCAAAATAGAAATATGACATAAAATATTTGGCTTAAAAAATTTTAAATGTAAACTAAGAAGTTTATGAAAATATATTTTATTACATATGGAGATTATTTTTACAACAAAACAACTCAAATGATACTAAATTTCTTAATATGGATATAATCTCTATAATATCAGTATACATATTAAGAACAAATACAATTAATTTCTAATTATCTGACAGCTATTTATTGATTTTGTGGATTTTCCCCGATGTCTAAATTTAAAAGAATATTGTACAAATAAGCATTTGAGTACAAAAAGACAGAAATTTTCAAAGATTTTTTCTAAAATAGTAAATTTTTATATTTATAGGGGAAAAATTTTATTCCTTAAGAAAAATATATATTTAACGTTACTTATTGTGTATGTAAATTATTTAAATGAATAACTCTGATATGACTGGTTCCCATTGTATATTAATTTATATGCAAAATTGACTTATCCATAATAGCCAGACCATTCAATTTTCCAGACAAAGTAAGTTTTATGCATGTAACTATATTTATTCTTACTTATTACAGAAAAATTATAGGTTTATTTTAATATGCAATAACTTACTAATATTATCTTATTTTGAAGAATATTATT
This sequence comes from Latrodectus geometricus, assembly GCA_026290005.1. Taxonomy (NCBI): domain Eukaryota; kingdom Metazoa; phylum Arthropoda; class Arachnida; order Araneae; family Theridiidae; genus Latrodectus; species Latrodectus geometricus. Next base: position 25,850 of record JAPDSC010009372.1, on the reverse strand, counting down.
TTCCTAAATGACCTTTGAAAATAAATTGTTTTAAGGAGGAAAATTTTTTTCTGGTCTCTTGATTAATTTTAACAAAATCAGTTAAATTTAAAAAAAAAGGCATCTTAATTACTGTTTTCATTCAACAAAAATAATGCAATTCATATATATCTATATATATATTCTATACAACATAGTAATACATATTGAGCAAAAAAATGTAATAGGATTTGTGATATATTATGTAATCAAATATATGAACAGAGCCAATGTCATATTTTATTTGAAAAATGATCAAAAATTTTCATACTGTGTTGATAATACATTTTACAAAGGCAATTACTTTTTTGTCAAACAAGTTAACATATAGTTTTTATACAATAAACGCTACCAATCTTTTAATTATTATTATAAATAGAGATATTCCATAAAATTTATTTACGGTTAACTTTTATTGGTTTGGTATAAAAACGTTTATATTATATATATAAATATCACTCCACTAAAAAAAATTATAAATGAATTTCATGGAATGTAAAATTTTTCAGTAGTATGAAAGTATATGTATATTTGAAAATATTATAAAAGTGCATAATAACATATAATCCATCTAATTTGAATTAACAATATATTTAAATAAAAGGTAAATTAATTCTTTTTATTTAATTTAATATTGAAGTTGATTTAACCAGAACATAAGTTTTAAAAATATATTACAAATATGTACATGTTAGGAGCAAAAAATATGAATCGTTTAATTGGAGGTCAAAGAATTCACTATATATTCAACAATTAACTTGACTTTAAAATAAGGAATCCTGTAATATGATTTTCAAAATATCTGATTTGAAAACCAAATTACATGAATTATCATACGCAAAATTAACCATTCATTACTTTCATAACTAAAAAACAGAGCTACATCAAAATCATGTTAAATTTTTTTCAACCGTATCTTTATTCTTTATGTTCTACAAGAATTAAAATGAAACATAATGGTCAGCCAAATTTGAATTTATTTAGTTAAGTAATGCCAATATCAATGTTTTCTTGTCATGCTTTATTATATTTTTTATATTGTTTTTGATAAACATGAAAGTAAGATTTTTAAAAACTGTTTCCTCAATGTTACCAATTTTTATTATTAGACATTATTTTAAAAAATGAGAAGAAAAGGAAAAATTAACTAAACAAATTGACTGCCTGAAGATTTTGAGAGATATTTAGTTCCCTTTAATTCTTTTTTAAAAGAATAATAATATTTTTAATTATAAATTTTTAATTTCTTTATTATCAAATGAAAAATTAACAAAGAATATTTTTGACAACATTTCTTATGAAATGAATATTTATAATAAAATATTTGTTTTTTAAGGAAAACAGGTTTATACAAAAACAATTTTAATAATTTTCTTCATTTTCATTTAAATGTTCTTATATATTAGGAATAAGAGCGAAATGTCTTGAATAGTAATTAATGAGCAAAACATTGTTTAAAAATTATAACACTATTTTACTTTTAAAAACAAAGAATTGCAAGCACATAAGCATATTCAAACCTTCAAATTTCCCTTTTTGATGATGTAAAATTTTAAAAGACATGCAGGGGAAAAATAATGATTTTGTGTAACTGACATTTCAATAATGATTATATTTATAATCTAAGCTCAGAAATAAGTTACGAAATTCCATCAAAAATTAAATTTTGCATTGCATTTCATAGATTATTCAAAATTTCATACCTCATCGAAAAAGACTCTTATAGATCCCACATTAGTTGCACCAACAGCTGTTAAAGAGAAAAATCCATGCTCCCATTCACCTGTGTAGACAACTCTCTCATTAATATTAAAAAGACCAGCAATCCAACTTACAATTCCAGGACGAACACTCAAAAGTTCACCTAGGAATAACAAATTCTGGTTTTAGTTTTTTTATTCTAAAATAAATGAAAATTTAAAATTAATTTATGTATTTTTCTAAAATATTATATATAATAGTTCAAAAACTTAGAAACAGAGCTACAAGCTATTTGATATTACTTAAAATAATTAAATATACTGTAAACACAATTCTTCCAGATAAAAAATATCATAATTTGAAAAACTATATGCAGTATTCATCAAAAAATAATCTGATGAAAAATTCATCTTAAAAAGATTATTCATACCGCGACTTATTTAGTATATGAATAATGTAAAAGTAAGAAATAAAACATGGAAACATGAATTATTAATACATACATATTAAAGGATTATGAATGTAAAAATAAATAATGACTAAAGTTATATAACAAATCAACATATTTAGTTTGTAAAATCTAAAAGATACAAGTTTCTATTTAGATCAAATACAACTTCATTATTAAGAAATTTAAAACAGTATAACATTAAAGACACAATGATTATAAAAATGAGAAATAAGCAAAAATTTACAAATGCATATAGAACCTTATATCTTTAATATTAAAATATTATGATAAACTTTAGAAAATACTAAAGTAAATATGCTATACATTGAAAATATATTATAAAAATATAAATCAAAATTTGGAGAATTATCTTCAACAAAATTTCATATTTGCTTTTGAGATTTTCATATCTTCAAACATTTAGCTCTTTACTTAGTTTTAAATTGCATGTTAGCATTAAAAGAACGAATTCAAGAAAAAAGATTTCCACTATAACAAAATTCATAAGACAAATTAAGTCTATTTTGTTTTTTAAAAAAATAAGAATTTTTAAATTTTCCAGGAATATAATATATTTCTAAGAAAATTTTCAGTATTTAAATATCACATTTTCTATAAGCAATTTGTAATCATAAATACATGAACAATACATTTCATTTTACTTTAAAAATATTTCAAAATATATTTATTCTCACAAAATAAAATGCAACTTATTTCAATAAATGGCATATATATATTCTTTATTTTCATGCAATTAAATAATGTTTAAGGCATTTTGTATTTATTATTTTTAAAGATTAAAATTATATGCATGTGAAAAATAAAATAATTAAATCAATTAAAAAGATTAAATAGTATAGATTAACCATATCAAAGATAAAAATTTAAAACATTTTTTGGATTTAAGTCATAAATCCTATTTTAATTTTTCCTTTTATGCTTTTGCATAGTTTAAACGGGGTTAAAGAAAGAGTATTTCTATAATAAATTATCTCCAGGACACTTTCAAATTAAGTGCACATGAACATTGCTTAGGATATAAGCAAAATAAATACATAAAAACCATTTAAAAATTAATTTTTATTTATTTCATTTTTATAAATATACTAAATTTTTTAATTGGGTATTAAATACAATAATGCTTCCTTTGTTTTTAAATAAGCTGTCTTAATTGGTAATTTTAAACTTATAAAATAAGTTTGAAATTAAAAATCTGCACAAAATGAGTTACTAAACTAACATTGAAATTAATTTGCATTTTAAAGGTAAAATACCTACAGGAGAATTTTTAACACGTAATAGAGATAGATTTAAATTATAAACAGGTATTATACAAATTAACATATAATGAGAATCTAAATAATTCCAAAATTTCTGTATTTTCATGTATATTATTAGCAGATTATGTGTTAAAAAAATTTATATTTCATTGCACATATTATACACAACTGCAGATAATCTGATAAAAAATATTCACCATTAGAAATGTTTAAAGTTTTGAAAAAAATGCTGCTTATGTTTTAAAATAAATAAAAGATGGTGTCATAACTCAGCTGACTTATTTTAGCTATAATCAGTTTTGTTCAATAATCTTCAAGAAAGAATTTGCTTCTAGGACCGATATTACAATTGCTATTGGCTTTCATGTTTTGTCTTGACTTCAGCTGTTTTGTTCAGAAAATATTCAAGTTTGTTATGAGGAAATGAAAAGCATATAAATTACACAAAAGATTTTAAACTAAAAGCTATAGAGAAGGCAAATAAAAAAAAATGGTGACAAATATTTTCATATTAGGTGAAAAGCAAAGTATGTGCTGCACAAAAGAAAAAATTCATCGAATATGCAGTTCGAAAATAATCTATTTCTTTCAATAAATTATTAGTAAAATAAATGTATATTATTTTTAATATGAATAACATTATTAAAGTTATTAAAAACTAAAAATCGATAAATTCTACAATCTTTAGAAATTATATACTCTTGATGATCTATCAAGTGTTTTTATCTCAGTTTATCATATTTCACAATGAGTTGGATCCCAAAAGATGTTTTTCATAATACATGTTTTCTTTACAATTTATTATATTTTAATCATAATTTTTTATTTATTTATTTTTATTTTATGGGATACAACATTGTAAACTTTTTGCCAAAATTTTGGTGCAAATTATGATTTCCCCCCCCCCTTTAACTCAAAACATCAAATTTGTGGATAACACCTCAACTGTGATTATATACAGGAAAATATAGTATATGGAAATATTTTATAATATTGAAAACAGGGGGGATTTTAATTCATATAAAATACCTATAAAATTTTTTACCATTTACAATGACATATTAAATATATGAGTACATACAATAACAGTGTGAAACTATTTTTAAAAATTTTTAATAATGTTAATGAAAATTTGTAATTAATATTAGACTTTAAACATTTTTACTTGTGAGAAAATTTACATGATGTATATTAAAAGTACAACTTTTTTGCTCAACGAACATGAAATTAAATCATTATTGACAACAATAAGTACTTGGGTGATGTACTCATTTGTTTAAGAAGCTAATGGTTTAGCAGAAGCCACATTGATACAAAGTTTTCTTTCGTTTAATTTTCTTGGAGTGGAAATCATATAATGTGAAACAATTTACAATCATCAATTATTCATAAGGATACTTCTTGCAATGATGTATAGACAAGATCTGATAACTTAGCATCGATTTTTTAATCATGATTTAAAATTATGACGATTTGATATTAGATAAACTCATTGATCAGTTATTCATGTTAATGATACTTTAATATTTATTTTTGTATCTGTATATAGATAAGAAAATTCACAAAATATTGATTAATCAAAAAATAACAAGACATTAATAATCAATAAAAATCATATAAAAATAAGAAAATATAATTTTAAAATTTAATACAAAAAGCAAATTAATTAATAAAATAGAAATTAAGACTGCAAATATCATTTCTTGTCAGGGTCCAAGAAAGTGTAAGAATTTTTCCTTAAACACAGCCAAATATATATGCACCCAACTCTTTTTCTTAAATAGCAGACACATTTTTTAGAAAACTATGCAAAACAAATCATAAGCAATACATATGGCACATGGTTAACTAAGGAATATACTCCGCAACTTAAAAGGATTATGTAAAATAAAAAAAAAATTTTTTTAATGTTTAAAAAAATGTGAAAAAATAATTTTGAAAAATACAATAAGCAATTTAAAAAAAAAATTTATTAAAAAAGAAATTAAAATTAAGAGCAGTGAAAATTCAGCCTATATGTACATATAACATATAAAATTTCAAATTGAAATCAGGAATAAAACTACTTACTAACAACTATTAATCACTACTTGATAACAAGCATGTATATTTTTATAAACTGCATTAAAAGTCAATAGATGTGTCATATGTGAATTGAAAGAAAAGTGAAGGAACAGTTGTCCTATACTCTCCGAGAATTAAAAGTGCATGAGTAAGTTTGGCAAGCCCTTAAGTAATTAGAATGTATAGTTTCTTGTTAGCATAAAGCAATGTTTGATTAATACCTTTAAATAAACCTGGATTCCCACAATATTGCTTTTTTAATAGTAAAACATTTTTTAATAAAAATTATACTAGACATTCCCCACTATCATATTAAAGAATAATCTAATTTGAGCATCAATCTTTAGAGTTCTAATAAAATTAGTTATTGCATTCTACAAACTAAACATTTTAACACAAAATAAAACTATTGAAGAATTAAATGCTGTATTAAAGTTAAAATATAATGAAATAAAGAAAAAAGTGATTATAAAATCTGGGTAACAACAGAATACAAAATAAAATAGTTATGAAGTAGACTAAGTCATTTTTACAGGTATCTGATTTTAACAGTGTAATCAGAAGATGGCCAGTGGCAATAAAACATTTTCTGATAATACAGTTAAAATTAAAACTTAAAAAAATTTATGGGATTTCATGGTAGAAATTTTCTAAGCACAAAAAATTTGTGTAAAAACTATATAAATGAATATGTTAAAAGCATATATATATAAAGAATTGAACATATAAAAATGTTTAATATAACATATAATATGTTTAACATATAAAAATGTTTAATAAAGAAATATATTATTTCCAGATCATATAAAAATTCTCTGTCCATTAGGTTTTGTGATGAGTTGGTCCAAAATAGTACAAACTGCACCAATTAAGAATCTTTCGGGAAAATATATCAATACTAAGTTCTTGGGGATTCCTCAGAGGCTTATGAATCTCAAAATATCAGATTTTGCAATTATAAATAATTTTTTATAGTACAAAATTAAAAAAAGCATAAAATTACTAATTCTTAACTATGACATTATTATGTAATGACTATTATTCTTACCATGAAAATGTCTTCTTTTTTTTACTGTCCACTCTGCAGGTGAATGAAATTTATGATAGTCACCAGGAGCCAAATAAATAACACAATGATATAAAACATTGTCTTTATTGGTTAGTAAACTTTTTTGGTATAACTCATCAGTCACCTATTTGAATAACATTAGAATTAGATATTTGGTTATATTAATATAAAAATAATGCAAAATAAAAATAATTACTATAAAATACGAAATTAAGAATGGTTCCTATAATGGATTAATTTTCACAACAAAATTTTTTTAATATGTCACAAAAAAGTCAATTTAAATATGAATAACTTTAATTATAATTAATTGGAACAAACTAGGCAAAATTTAAGTATAAAATTATTCTTGTAGATAAAATACTTGAATAAATAAAATTATGCAAAAATGGAAAATAACCCTTACATTTGAAATGAAAAATCAAGAATTTAAACAAACAATTCTTTTCAAAATCATATGTATTTCAAATAAATTATTTACTTTAAAGATCCATAAAGAATATAACTTTTAATGTCTGAATATTATGAATGTTTTTTTTTTCTATTCAAGAGAGGGGGGGAACTAATTCATCTTAAAATAAAGTTCCTGAAAAAGAAACTAATTCATTCCATAAAATAAGCTAATATTAAACACATAAATTAAACTTATTTTAAAAATAAGTTCAATTATCTAATAATATTTTAAAATAAGATTCAGTAAAAGAATTATTTTCAATTTTCTTAAAAATTACAAACATGACATCCATAACATTGATTGAATATTAAGATGGGAATCAAAAAATTATCAAGTAAATCTTTAATTCATCAAAACATTTTGATAAACAAATGCAAATGTTCCAAAAGAATAGACACACAAGCAGTTATAGTCACAATTTATGCAAAGTTTACATATTGCAATGTCTAATATCAGCCGGTAACATTTCTAAAACAGTTATTTTGTACACATTAATACAAAAAATTAAATCAAACTTATTCCTTTATTTTAAAATTTAAATATTTTGTATCTGATGAAGTGGATATAAGTATTATTAAAATAATTTTCTAACAAGAAATAGTTTAGAAAATAAAAAATACATTTTTAGATTCAAAGTATGAAATTTCGATTAAAAAATATCAGGGTATTAAAATTATGGGTAAAAAGTTAGAGACCATAAGTATGGTTATATTTAATTAGAAGAATAAAAAAGAGGTGCAATTTTCATTATGCTGTTTACTATAGCCACGATTAATATTTTTTTCAGCTATTATATTACACAAAAGTAATAGTATCACTGAAAATTTCATTATAATTTTTATTCTTAAAATGTAAGTGTGAAATAGAATCATTATTTCATTTTAATTTTTAAAAGTGTACAAGTGCAAAAAATAAAAGCTACTTTTTTCTTCTGATATTATCAATGATACATTGGCATCAGCCACTTAATTGATATGGTATCAACTTGATTCAATTAAGCAGCACCTAATACATATGAAAAAATATCTGTATAAAATATCTTTTAAAACAATCATCACAAATAACACTTAAAATGCATGAATATAAAAAAAAACAAGCTAAAAAAATATTTTCACCATTTGATCTTCCTCTGCAGATAAAGATTCCATTCCAAGAAAGGACTTTAAGGAATATGTAATACCTTTCACTTGCTCAATCAATCCATTTTCAATTTTACCAAAATGTAAAATTTCGCCATCTGATGGACTAACCTAACATCAAAATACAAACTAAATGTGATACACAAATTTTGATACAAATGAATGAAAATATTATAAAATATTTAGATAATTACAAATTGTGAAAAAATACAAATTTAATATATAATCAATACACAAAATAAAAATTACAACAACATAAATTTTAAGAATTAAAGATTTTCTTATTTAAGAACCCAAGTAATTTAAATGCTAATCTATTTCAAATGGTTTTTATCCAGAAACTTAATTTTTTTACACATAACTTTTTTCCACAATGTTTTAAAACATGTTTCAGAATGAAAACCAAGAAACATTTGCTTAACTGTACATATTTATTTATAAAAGAAAAAAAATTTTTACATCATATTTTTGAAAAAATTGGAATTATTTGTTAATAGATACATTGGGGCCAAAATAAGCCCATTATAATAATTAAGCTACAAGTATTTTTGTTTGTGTTTGAAAAGCTTTTACACATGTCTGTCTCACTGCCTCAAAAATAATTTGTGTAAAAAATTCATTGCTAATGTAACTAGTTATCTTTAATTATACTTTCAGTTAAATAATTATATAAGAATTTTTAAAAAATGTATACAATAAAAATATCGTGAAAGACTATATGAGCAAAATATATAAGTTTTATGATCATAAGTTATAAATATGCAAAATGAAAGAGAATAATATATATGATTAAAGATAAGAAAGCATAATCAAAATCAATAAATAGTTTGAAATAAATTTAAATTTTGCTTATAAAAGGTCTGGAGTATCTGAAACTATCTAGCAATTACAAATAATGAAATATGGCTATTACTTAATTTTAGAAAAATTATTTTTCTTATTTTAACAATATAATTTGCAGAACTTATCAAACAATACAGAAATTGGCATTGCACTATGAGTCACTGAGATTAAGTAAGCACATATTAAGAGACTTAACAAAGGTATGTAGCTTTTGATAGTTTTAGCAACAAGGCCTTTATAAACAATACAGCACATTTGACAAAAATAAAAATTACTACAATAAGTTTTAACATAGACATTTTAATAAATGCATAGTATTATTAAAAATATTATATGGAGTCAAAGTTAGAAAATAAGTCCTAAAATAATTACAATAATTTATATGTAACCATAGAATTGATTTATAATAATATTTACCAAACATTTGCCAGGATGGACAGGCCTGTATTCTTTCTTGAGTTGACGGCTAAAGAATTCTCCCAAACTTTTATAGGAATTGATATCTTCAACAATTGCTTCTTTTAAATTACAGCCATAAGTGGAAACAAAAAAATTTATAACAGGTTTACGAATTGTTGGGGGTAATTCAACACTATTTATCCATCCCCAAAATCTAGAAGCAGCACGAAGAGGCAACATTGTATACATTGAAACCTGTAAGCAAAATAAATTTTAAAATTATGAGCAAAAACAACACTAAATAAATAAAAATCATTTGACATAATATCTCTATTAAGAGATACTATGATGATTTTACTTATATACATAAAAAAATAAAAAACCCATTTGCTATTAAAATATTTCAAAATTAAATAATTCAATTTTAAAATTTAAATTCAATTTTATTTTCTAGAACTTTTCCACAATCTAAAGTAGCTTATAAAACATAAATCAAGTGGGTCTAGATTCATATTTTTCAAAATTATTTGCTCAAAATGTGTTATTCGTTCTAACAAGAGATACAAAAATCCAAGTTCAACTATAGATTGTCTCAAATTGGCATAAATGTTAAATAATTTTGAATATATAAGCAATAGAAAGAAATTGTATACTAATTTTATTTTTGAAATTAGTGTCGATTTAGAAAGAGTGAATAACTGTTATGTTTTCAAAATAGTTTTAGAAGGAAATAAAAGAAAATATGGAGTAACCAAAAGACTATGTAACAAAAAATAAAATAATAAAATTCTGCAGGAAAAAAATTTATATATATATATATATATATAATTTTTTTTTATCAAAAAGATTAATATATTTGTCATTTTATTTTTTTTACTAATATTTTTATTTGAGCTTAATAAAGCACAATAAATAAACACAACAATTATAAAATATTTGGTCACTGGAAAATGATTTCATAAAGCGTATATGAATTACAGTCAAATTTTAATTTCCCTTATGCAATAAATTAAATTAATAAATTCATATACAATAATATTCAATTTAATTTCAAACACTTTCATTGGATTATAAGACAGTTATATGACTGTATATACACATCCTACAAAGATCTTCAATGTTATTAAAAAAATATTGAGCTTTTTATAATGAAGTTTAAAATAATCAATAGATAATATTAAGGAAACTAAAAAAGAAGAATATTATAATAAAAATTAAGGAATATTATCTTACATAAATATCTGGAGCTAATAAATCAGTTGGATTAGAAGCAGATAATATTTTAGCTGACTCTCTTCTTCTAACATGCCGATACTGTTGGTAGGCAATATACATAAATCCAACACCAACAGGAATTGGAGCCCATTTCAATGCTTGAATATAACGTACAAAAGGATTCACTTTAACTCTTTGCCAAGCCCGGTCTGTAGTACTTGATTCTAAAGAAATTAGCAAGATTTATTTATTAAATATATTATTTTTCTATAATTTAAAAATTATTTCATGCCATACTGCAAAACACAAACCTATATTTAAATTGTAAAAGAAAATTTTAATTTTACTCTTAATCACTTTTGTAACTTGTGAAAGTAGTAACACAATATTAAACATATATTCAAATCAGTTAACTTAATGTATATATCAGTTAACTTAATGTAACACAAAAAAGAAACTCCATTTTATTGAACTATAACATGAAAATGCTCCCGATATTCATCAGCTTAGTACAAACCTGGATAAATTACAATAAATGATGTTGATATGAGCCAATATAATGCAATTTTAGTTGCAATCATGATGTATATGAAAGAGAAGTTCCTGTACTACCTTTCACATGGACAGTGAATGTAAAAAGGAATCAGATCATAGACACAAGTCAGCAGACTGACCCCTATCCTGATGGTTCAAAGGCCAGTTCTTTGCAATGTAAGGAATTTTATAGATATGCTAAAATAAGAAAGTAAGAGAACTGTTTCCAGAGATAGAAGCAAATATATAAACAAATTATCTCAAAGAAGAAAACTATTGATTTTAAAATATATAAATAATCTTAAGAATCTATATTTAAAGTAAGAGTGCAAAAAAGAAAGAAGAAACAGATCAACAGATTCAGTATATTCTCAATTTACATATCAAATTTAAATTCAGATTTTATTGAATGTATAACTCATACAATGGAGTTAAAACAAGAAATGTATATTTTTATGTAAGAATAAGACAAATAACAAATGTTAAAAAATAACAAAATAAATAATATGGAAAACAGCTGTTACAAATTTCTTTTTAATCTAAAATACTATCAAAACTTTCATGCAGCTTAACAAATATGAAGCTATGACTTGTGAAATGAATTTTTATCAAATATTTATAATAATTTACAAATATTCAGTGTGAATTTCTTTTTGAAGAAAATATTTTTAAATTGAAACAATAAAATGACAAGATGAAATCAATTTTTTTTTTAAACTCTAAGAACTTTCTTTTTTATGAAAACAAGTATTTACTAGTAAATATATAGTAAATTTAATTTATAAATTTTTCATATTGAACTATCTTATAGAATTCTAATACATCAACAAACTATGTATCCAAAATATGTTAATATACATATAATATTTGATTATAATAATATATGAAGATTTTGCACTGAAAAGTGGTTTTATGATACTTCAGTTTGATAATATTGAAAAATATTTTAAATGGTTCAAAAATATTTAAAAAATTATTTCATAGAATGCAAAAAAAAAAAAAAAAAAAAAAGTGCATATTAACCAACTTAAACTATAAATGAAATGGATACTAATAAAACAAAAATAAATTATATAATTTTGAGCTGCTTTGAGTTATTATTCAATTGTCATGTTTTGCATAAGGATATATTTGACAGAATCTACACATAATTTGTTCCACCAAGTAATAAAAACTATATACAGATAACACATAAATTATATTTTTTAAATAAAGGAATTGCTTTCTAAACACAGGGGCAAAATACTTTAAATTTCTCAGATTGAAAAAATAAATTTTTCTTTTGTAATTAATAATTATTTGTTCTTTTCATTCAAAATTTTAACAATACATGCGTAAAATTTCCTCAACCAGGAAAACAAATTAAGCCCAAAAAATGTGTGTGATTTTTTTATTATCAATACAGAACAATATACCAAATATATTTTGTCATGCTGACAACTATTCATGTTCTTTTAAACAAAAGCTTCAGTTCCTCTTTTTTTCTTATAGGTTCCAAATATTTTATCATTTTGTATTGTAAACAATACAAAATAATAAAATATTTAGAACCTATTTATTAGAGAACAGAATGTGATTGTTTTAACCACCAATATACATGTTATTCTTCTCAGGTTTGACATTGAATAGTATTTTCAGGTGTCATTAAAACAAGGAATTTTAAATACTTTTATGCTAGAATATGAAGTTACTGATGGAATATGAAATAAATTAGTGTCAATTTCTTATTCATGCCAATTTTCCAGGTCAACAGAATTTTACACAGGTTCCTTTATAATTTATGAGTAATTTTTTAAAAATTATCCACAATTTGCATAATAAATCTCTGGGATGTTATTTTTTTATATTGAGACTTCTTTGGGTTTCTTGAAAATTTTTCAATTCAATGTTTTATATAATTTAAAACAAAGTCTTTGAGCATATAATGGAAAAAATATAATACAGCTAAAATTTTACAAAGAATTTGCAAATTAATGTATGTAGCAAGTGAAAAAAATATCCTCATATCTTTAAAAAAGTTAAAAATAAATTTAGCAATAAAATAAATTACAAATTCCACACATTTTTCATTGAAAACATCAGGCACAGATGCCAAATTATTACTGTGCAAATGACTACGATTCTATAACAACTTGTAAAGTTATTGGAAGTTGATTATAAGTTTTTTCCTTATGGAGTTTTGTTCATTTAGTATTTACTTATGGAGTTTTGTTCATTTAGTAGCTACATTTTATAAAGTTGCGTTTTAAATTTTTTAAAATGTATATTTTAATTTTAGTTAATTTAATTTTATTTTATAAATATTATAGCTCAGTTTTTATTTGGTTTTAATCATTATATTTGAATTTCAAAATGTTAGAATTCTTTGTATTTTTCCCTTGCTATTTTTAATTTGAAGACTGAAGAAACTTGTTTTTGATAAAAGTGACATCATTTAGGTAAGTTTCTTTGAATGTTTAATTTTATAGTCTCTCTTATTGATTGATTAGTGAAATTAAAAATGAAGAAATCTTCCAGCATGTTAAATGCAAAGTAATTATAATGAAATTATTATAAGAATCAATGTTATTTATATAGCAGATTTAATGATATTCTTCAATAACATTACATAGGGTGTTTAAGATATGAACTCCTCAATTAATTTAAAAACAAATTTTCAAAAATCAATATTATTCTCCCTATTGATTTGGCTTTATTACTTGGTTGCCAACTTAACAGGTAAGAGTAAAACAGTAAACTTGGGACATGTCTAATTGACAAAAAATGTAATGATAATCTAATTATTTTAATAACTAATACTTCTAATAATGCTAACTATCTTGCTGAAATATACAAACGAAAACAAATTGAAAGAATAAACTAGTATAACAGGCAGCAAATAAGATTGAACCTACCTCAATACTAGTTTTTATATTTTCTAGCTAGAAGAATTCAATCTTAAAATCTCTCTTTTTGTGTGAACATGGATATGATAAACTAAGTAATATGTTTAATTAATGAAAATTGAAGCATTAAAGTAAACTACATACTTCAAAAAAATATGTGTAAATGAATTTATAAAATTACAATTCCTAGAAAAAATTTCTTTTCATATGGTACTGTGAAAGAAATACACCTCCACCACCAGGGAGGTCACAATGTTTACACAATATGACAGAATTAAAACTTTTCTCAATCTAGCACAAAGATAAATAATTACTAGCCATCCATATTTTGGGCAGTGTTTGATATCAAAATTACAATTCTATAATGAAGTTATTACTGGCCACGTTAACTTAAATCTGATAATCTGCATAAAATGAAATACTGATAAAGGTAATGGGAAAAATTATAACTTTTTGCAAATAAAATTGTCTCAATTAAATATGGTTATAAATAAAACAATAAAAAAATAAGATTTTCTTACAACTATTTTATACATACAAATAAAATCTTAGCAGAAACTTTAATAAAAAAAATATTCACAACAATTTCTTTACTAACAAAAATAGTAAGAGTGAACATTAAGAAATAAAATGGAGTCAACAATGAATAAAATTATTTATAAATCTGAAGAAAGTTTTAAAAGTAATTAATTTGGATAAAATAATGTAACAAAGTTTAGAAAGTTTTATTAAAAAAATCATATAAACTTTAAGTACATATAAAGTTAGTTGTTCTTAATGCAGCAAATATGCAGAATTAACAGCTGATCTCAATCAACTTCAGTTAAGTTTTAAAACCAAGATTTTTGCCCTTGGTATACTTATTATCCTTAAAACGTTGCCTTCCCTACTATAATATAAGGCTGGTACATATCAATTAAGCTCTTAATGTAATAGTGCAATAATACCAGACACTTTAATTTTAATTTTTTTTATAAATTTTTGAGCTCATCAAATTATTAATTCTTTTTCTGGAACAAAAACCCATTAAATCATAAGCATTTTTCTAACAATAAAATTATTTGAACTGCAATTAACAATAAATTCAAGTGAAATTAATATTGACTAACATAGCATTTATAAAGTTACATTTACTATATTTATAAAATTTTATATTTTTCTACAGACTTATTTCATGCTAAGATATGATTATAAATAAGGTAACAATCCTTTATATGAAATCCTCACATGTAATCGCAATCATATGACCGCATTAATTCGAAAATAAAAAGTAACTTACTTTTAACATAATGCTGAACTTGGCATGTAGCAGTTGGATCAAATAGTAATCGTTTTGTAACTTCGGAATATGGTGATAAAATGCAGTTAGTACTCAAAGATTTTCCAATTGCTTGGAGACTAGGTGAGGAAAAAACTGCAAACATGCTGCTATGGTGATTTAACCTACAAGAAGATACATTAGTTTTAAAGACTGCTTTATTAAACAAAATCTATTTTTCTAACATAACTTATTTTTATAATTACAGCATTATTATTATAATTACAGCAGATGTTTAGAATTTTTCTTTCAAAAAATCTATGGTAAAAAAAGCGCAGCTGAAATTCAATTTAAAAACAAGATAAGCGATAAAGACAAGATAAGCGATTGTTCAACATTAACAGTTCAATTGATAAAACAAAATTTTCAGATAATATAAACATTTTATACCTTTTACTATGAAATAAATCCATTCCAAACAATACAGATTTTAAAAATTATTTCTGTGAAAACAGCACACAAACAAAGATAAACATTGCGTAACACCAGTAAACAAACCAGACTAAAAGTAGAAGTTTAAGTGATAGAAGAAAAGCACACAGATAAAATATTTTTTGATTGTGCAGAATATTCTGCCATCTGGCGGATAGTTTTCGATCAATAAGATTTTCGATCATCTACGATAAAATATTTTGCCGACACAAAGATTAAATTTTATTTAAAAATTTATTACATATGTGTATGTGTAAAAGATTAAATTAAATGCCTATAAAACGATAACTTTAAAACGGAGAATTGGCTTAACTTCAGTTTAGTGTGATACCTAAATTTGGTACTTCTCTGTCATTTTGCTAAACGTAATTATGTATAAACTTTTTTTATACTAATATTTCTGTCATTTTAAGCTTCATATCTTGTGTTTTTATTGCATTTGTTTTCGTTTTATGATTACTTATAAAAAAAATAATGAGGCACCATAAGCTTCCGCAGTTTTATCCAATGAAATTACAAAATTGTTACAATTTGCTAGCCGAAGTTTTGCTTGCCGATCTTAAATTTTTACACACTGCATATATATTCCCTTCTATAGACGACATTAGTTGTGACGTCATATTGTTTCCAAACATTTGCTGTTAAGTGTCATTTATCATTGAAACTGCCATAGACTTAGGTGATAGATTTTTAAATTGTTATTTTTGAAATTGATATTCATTATTTAAAGATAACGCGTTTGTTAAAACTTTTAACCTTTTGTTTGCTTAACCTTTGATTCTCGCCAAATTGTAGTCACAATCACCAAGCTGGGCTTATTTCCAATCGTATTCTGGTTGCAACAGAACAATTTATAGTTCTGTGCCAACAAAAATCACCAATAAAATCGATAGCCAAACAAAAATCTCCAAGTTTGTCAAGAAGGCACTCTTAAATACAATATTAAACAAATGTTTACATTGTATTTGTTTGGAAACATGACGTCACACTAATGTCGTCAATTGAAAGGATGAACTGTCAAAAGTAAAAAAAAAAAAAAAAATGAATATTTAATAACAAAAGCGGTATTTTTAAAACAGTGGATTATGAGACCACGATGGCCAGTAAAGGTGTCATTCTGCTGACGAAAAGTACGACTTCTATTGAGGATGAATTTCCCGGCATGACCTATGATAACGAAACTTATATCTAACTAAATTTAATCTATTTGGAATTAAAATTAAACTTTAACTGCATATTTTGATTATTCGAAAATGATTCATTGGAAAAAGATTTAGTGAATAATGCTTCCTTTTTGCGTAAATGAAATAGCACCCTTATTAAATTCAAATTTTAAAATCCATCGCTATGATAAATGTAAATTTTTTTAAAATAATGAGATCGGGGTTCAATGAAAATAATTGTGCGATCAGAATTTATAAAGATCAACGAAACTTTACTGATGTTGAAGCTTGGTGGGGATGAAATAGCTAACACACGCCAACTGTCGTACTCTTTTAACAAAAAATTATTAAAATTGCGTGATTGATATGTTCTTCTACTGGTTTGACATGGGGTGAGAGGAAGGTGCCAATACTGCCATTTTATCGAGGTTCGAAATTACAAAATTGTTATGTTAGTTTTTCAATTGGAAGAAATAGGCAGCTGAAATCGTGTATATATTCCAAGCAAACAAAGCAGTAAATTCAGAAAATTACTCAAAATGTATCAAAAATTATTTTATAAAACGAGGAATATTTTTCGAAAAAAAAAAATTTACGTAAAAAATATAATTAACCCAAGATATTATAGTTACCTTAATAATATTTAACTAAGACAATATTTTCAGTAAACATTGGCGTCATAAGAATATATTGATAGCAAGATTACTACATTTTTAGACTATTACTACGTGACAGATGCATAACTACATTTTTAGAAAAGGCAATTTTTAAAAAGCATGAAAAAGGAAATTTTTATATTTAATTTTCTATTATTATAAGTAATTGGTGAAATTTTAACATCAAAATCCTCGCTTTCTTTGTCACTTTATACATATGAAAATATTAGCTTCATATAAATTTAATTTTTGATGCGTCAAAAGCAACTACATTGACAATTTTTTACGTAACATTTAATGAAATTTCTAAATTTGTCTTCTATACATACATCTTTAAAAAAATGAAAATACCAAGATTATAGAAAAAAACTAAGTATATAATAAAAAAAATAATTACGATTTAAAATATTTTAATTTTAAAAAAATACTAAATACCTACGCATTAAGAAAATTATTAGATTTAAGATTAAACTAATGTATTAAATACAGAAAAAAGCTATTTATTTTTAAATATAGGGTATCAATTATTTTTAAGAGCAAATCTGATTCAAGATTAAAATTTTCAATAAATGGAAAGTAAATATTATCTTTGACATTGCTCTTGATATTAAGTAAAATTAGCGCTATGAGTGTTGCTGGCGCAAGCATTTTTTACATACAGAATGTAATAAAAATACACAAATTTATAATATAGTAAAAATAATGTACATATCAATGTTATAATTGATTGATTGGTGCAATGATTGACTGCCAAAATATATTCAACCTATGAGTACACAGGAAAAGAAAACAGAGTCAAAAAATTTATTACACGCACATGTAATAAATTTATAAGCATTATAAACTAAATTACATAGAAAACAATCGTTTTTCTTAGTTTCATGATAGCAGCAATCTCTTTGAGTTTTTATAAATTAGCCAATTCATCAACTTAGTTATTGTGAAAAGCATTTTAATAGAAAAACTTTTCTTAAATTTTTTAAGTTTTTTTTTTTTTTTTTTTTTTTTTAAATTTTATATAATACGTTACAAACCAATGTTAAATGCATTGTTCAAAATATATTGCAATACATTAAGCGATGTATTTAAAGCCTGTTTTTTACATTTTTATGACATGAAAAAGGAATTTAGTTTTACTGTCAGGAAATATATATTAAGCTAATAGGCGAATAGTTTAATAAAGAAAAAGAGAAAAAGAATTATAATATACATACTCCATACATATAATGATTAATTAATTTAACAATATATATATATATATATATATATATATATATATATATATATTGTTAACTATTAACCAAATATTTATTAACCAAAATATGTTACGTATAAAAATATAATATGCAATAATTAAAGCCATTAATCAAAATTTTTTGTGAAATTAAGCATTTTAATTAATGTTGAACCTAACTCCAAACGGAACATTTAAGATTAATTTTATATCTAATTTTTTTTTAATTAGAATCAAATCTGGAAAAATCAAGATTTTTAGCTTCTCGAATAAAAATAATAAGAATAAAATGCTAAGAAATATCTCACTGTATTTTTCACTTAGAGATCTTACAGAACGGGAAATAAAAAGCGTACAGTAAGAATATTGTTTTCTAAAATGCTACGAAAATATATTTTAGAACTAAATGAAATTTAAAGATCGAATGTAAATATAATTACAAATTACTCGTCATATTATTAAGACTCAGTTTTAACAAACAAATGCATCCAAAATTACTACAATTTTAAGTGTGAGTTATCAAGAGACGATTGCAAAAATTACATTAGAAACAACTAAAAAAATTTTTCTCATGAAACATTTTCCAGCAAGCATTCAGGCTACGCATTCAAGATAATACTTTTATACTTCTATAACCCAAGGAAAGATGTTTCCCCAAGCCAGTGGGTTAATAGGATTTTCAATAAGTATGAAGGTAATTATAAAATTAAAGTTCGATTGAATAAACTGTAACCATATGGAGAATAAATTAATTCATATGCGAAGGTGAAATTGGTTAAGAACAAGTTAAGTTAAGGGATTACATGTCTAATAACTTAGTAGACATTTATCAAGTAATAAATATCTACTAAGTTATTGAAAATTTTAATTGAACAAATAAAATTATTAAAAATATTAAATTATATAATTAGTTATTTTTTAAGAATTAATAAAGTATTTTAGTAGAATATTAAACCAAACGTTTTATTCATCAAGAATTTGAAATATTAATATCCTTGAAAAGATAAGACTTGAGTTTTAGAAAGTTTTTTTCTTCAGGAATCGGATAATTTGGTATTTCTAAGAAACCCATTTCCGTAAAACGCTTCTAACTGTTTTGATGATCTTCAAATATCATGTAATTCAATCCCTTGATCATTATTTTTAAAATATCGAATCTGAATATCTATCACAAGAGCTTATTAATGGTCCTTTTACAGGCTTATTCAAGATCCTATTCTAAGCAGCAATTTTCTGAGACTTTTTAATTGAGAGATGAGTAGATAAGTTTCCCTTGTTTATCGATGTGTTTTATTCTTATTTTGTCTATTATAGGTGTAAAACCTTGATAATCTCAGATTCCTAATCTAAAAATCATTCTAAAATCTTCATTTAAATCCTTCAATAACAATCCTCTTGTGTCATCCCCTTTACAGATGCCAATATTACCTTGCATTTGCTGACTAAATATAAATGTCAGCAAATGCAAGGTAATATTGGCATCTGTAAAGGGGATGTTTTTTTTTTGTAAAAACCAAGAAAAACAATAATTTAACAGAATCCCACATATAAGGTAAGGTATATAATAATAATTTAAGGTATATAATGCATATAAGGTATACATTAAGGTATATAATGTAACTCTTTTCTGTGGAAGATCTAGAGGAAGACTTAGTTAAAAAATAAAGGACTTGTCGTATCTATGTAGATTATGATAATATAATAAATTAATTTATTATTTTTTAATTAGCTTTACGTATTTAAACAATTAAACATTTAATCGTATATAATTTCACACTCCATCCAAATTTATTCAAGCAAAATTATTTGAAAATAAACAATATTATAAAATTATTTGAAGCAAAGTATATTTTGGCAGGCTTAAACAGATTTTTTAATCCTATGATCTAATAATTAACTAAATAATATATAAGTACCAAAGTTGAAGTTAAGACAGTTTATGTCTCAAGTTTGAAATCTGCAAAAAAAATTATAAATTTTTTAGGTAAATGAAAAATAAAGTTAAAACAAACCAAATGAAGCGCAGATAATTAAGGTACTTGAATAAAAGCCAATGGCAAAATATGTCCTTGTTGAATAGTTCTTGTGATAAAAAGAAAATTATTTCCCTACAAATTAAAGAATGAGATATAGTAGTTTATTTGAAATAGGATAAAACTCGAGATTGATAAATAAAAGTTAATTCATACAGCTGAAATCATAATTTATTTATGCAAGCTTGGAATGTTAAACTTCATTTTTTTACACACAACTGACTTTTATGTTTCTTTATTTTCTGCCCCTAAATTCAACAGAAAACTTTAATTTAATAAAGCGTAAAATTTTATTTCAACTGTAAATTACAAAAATATAATGACATATTTGCACACGAAGAAAAATGCAATAGTTTATTAACTATTTTAACGTCATCATTTGACGTAAAAAGCTAATCGGCAGGATATACTACCACTAAAAATCATAAATAATGCGTGTGAATAAATAAAAGAAATAGTTTGATTTTAATGTTTTATTTTAACAGAAGTTCATTCGTTTTAAAAGATAAATAACTATAGCAAAAATAAAGTCGTAAATTCCGTTTTCACTTAAATTAAGAGAATTATGGCAATATGTGATTTCCTTCAAAATAACTTTACATTCTGATCCATAAATGAATTGGGGCAAGTGACTGCAAAAGTTTTATCATTTCTTATTTGATAGAACAGTTTAACATACTACTTTCTTATGGAAATTTTATTTGAATATTAATTTACCACGATTCTTTTAAACGCAATTTATGAATAATACATTAACAGACATAATTTTAAATCACTAACATAAACATTTGGATACAATACAAGAGAAATATGAATGTAAAATATGTTAATATTTTAACATACATATATTATTTTATATTCATATTAGAAATATGAATATAAAATGCATGTAAAATATATTAATAAAACACGATTAATTTTGCATATAATTATTAATTTACCATAAAAAATTTCTTATATGAATTCATTATTGAAAAAAATTTATTTCGGTAAAAACACATATAATAAATATTTTAAATATATATGCATTTACATGTGCAAATTTTTTATCTTAAAGTAATGAGTAAAAATGAGAATTAAAAAAAAAAGATTTATATATTATATTCTACAAATAATGATTATCGTAAATAAGTACGTGGCTTTTTTTTAAATAATTCAGATAAAATATATGTAATATATATGAAATGCATTTTAAAATTAATACCTCATATAATTAATTAACCATTTAAAAGTGTATAGAAAATTCTTACTAATTATTCATGTGAAGTTAATAGGATTTGACGACAAATTGTTGTCCTAGTATACATTATATGCGGAGTAATTTTGCATTTTTAATAAACTTTTATCGTTTTTTTTTTAAATAAATCACATGTAAAAAAATTGTATTTAACTATTTGAAATCTTTTAGGTTAATAGTATATAGTTACAATAAATAAATAAATTTAATTTATTTATTAACTTTATGAGTTCGAATTTTCCCAACAATAAGTAGGGAAGACAATAAAGCATAAATTGGGGAGGAGGGGGAATGTTTAAAAGTGCAGATTTCCTGCTTCCAGAAATAAATTTCCAAATTCTTCATACTCGACAAAGTTTTTAATATAAATCACGCTTAAATATGATATTATAATAACATTTGGTATGTGAATCTTGGCTTCAATTTTTCAAATTCTTGAAAAAACTTGAACAGATAATTAAAAACATATGATAAAGTTATATAAAATAAATTATGAATTTTGAAGAACGAATATTTCTCAAAGGAAATATCAAACGCAGGAATGTGATTACAAAGCTATTATCTCGTCGTAAGTACATTTAATTATTTTTAAGTACAGTAATTTTTTAGGTATATTGTGACAGACATGCAAGCAAGAACCAGAGAAAACAACATTCATAGCTGAAAAATGATTAGAATTGAATCCTTGATTTCCCAGTCGTAAAACCGTGGTCTTATCACTAGGTTATAGTGAGATTTTATTCATAAAATATTACAGGAAAAAAACCCAACATATTGTTTTAATTATAAACTAACAAAAAAAGACAATTTTTTATGTCTTAACAAAATCAATAATTTAATCACAAATTTCTTTTTATTTTTATAATTAATAATGATTTTTAAATTACATCAGCATTTGTCTCTTTTTTTAATAATTTCGATCAATTCACAATTGAAAGAAAACTAAGAATAAAAATTAAATCTATTGTTATTTTCTTAAAAATTGTTTAATGAACTTAAAAAAACTTGTTTAAAAATTTAAAAAAGACGATTCTTGTGTGACACTTTTTATGCCGCGAATAACATATTAATTCTTAAGCTTCAACTCTTTTTCAAATCATTCTACAAAAGAGAGGAGGGATAGAAATTTATTTAGTGAAACAAATGAATGTGAATCAACACAATATTTCTAAAAGTTAAAACTGAAATGCTCAGATATTATTAATTATTATCGGTTCAACGTATTCTTCAAAGTCCAAGTCATCTTAAAATGAAATTTTTTCTCCAAAAACAGTATTCGACTTCTATGCCAGGTATATAATTAGAAACACAAATTTAAAAAATAGATTAATATATAACAAGTACAAATTGATTAGTTTGCGAAATATGGCACAACCTCTTTGCGTTATTGAAATTCAATAAATTTTAGTAAACCGTTTAAAATTTGCGGAAAACGTCGATAATAAAATAAAAATTCAATAGCATTTTTAAATAAAATTAATGAGTACAGAAAATAGTGGAAGAAAAATAACATGCAAACAAAAATGAAAGATCGTAGTTTAAAACACATTTTATTCTTAGAATGAACTTTATTCATACTTAATTATATTGAAAAATACCAAAGAGAAAAAACTGTGAGTGTTAAAATTAATATTTACCAAAGGTTTTTCCATGCAAGATAAAGGCAACGGGCAAAGCACGAACAGAATAATCAATCATCGCACCCAATTATTCGACTAGTAGAGAAATTTACCTAGTATTTTTACCCGTCACGTTAGAACTTGGTCTCTTGTTGTCGTGAGTTATTTTTATTTACTTCGTTTTTTGAAAGCATTCTATTTTTAAAAAGTCAAGTCAACTAAATGTGTATTAATTGTTTTAGTAAGAAAGTATTATTGTAATTCTGCAAGAAAGTTTTTTTTTTCCAATATTTTTGAAAATACAATCTGTGATCACTAAAAGTAAAAATGAAAGGTCGATATTTAAATAGGAAGAATTTAAATTTAATGAAAATTCATTTAAAATTACAGGTGCAATTATAATCCGGATAATTCAACTAATAATTCAAATATAACGAACTAAATGTGTCTAAATTCATTTTAATAATGTTGCTGGACACTCAGAATAACTTTTAAACAAAAGAAAAATATCAAGTAACTAGTAACAAATACAGATATTAATTATTCTCTCATAGATGGCACATTATTTAAATGATAAATTGGAAATTTTCTTCATTCTCTTTGGTGACACATATCCGCAAGCAATGAAAGTATTAAAGTATAACATAAAGCAATGAAGTATATTATAATGTATACAGTTCAATGTTTTATGTTATACTTTTAAGCAAAGTAGCTATTGTTTATTTACAGAAAACGTTCACCAACAGTCAACGGACAAAATTATCTTGTATGTGAAATTAACTTCCAGTAAATGATGATATAGTTGGTATACAATCTCTCAACATATTAAAACAAAATAGTAAGTTTAAAAAATCTTTCATACGGTTAATTATATAATACTGTACCAAATAAGCTAACTACAGTATTATTTTTATAATTAGAACAATAATTACGAATTTCAAACAGCAAAGAATTCTTAAAGCATACAGAAAACAACATTTGTAATAAGCTTCAAATTGTGAGTAATACTGTCTGAAGATAAGTTTGGCAAATATGGTTGCCAAATTAAAAGTTTTACATTGTAATTTTATTAAAGGGGCCTAACCACATTTTTTTCATGGTGGCCGTATTACAAATACACCTCTAAACATTTCTTAACTGCAAAATAAGAATTCTCTTAAATAGAAAATCATCTAAAATATTTAAAATCAAAATACTCTACTTTGTTACCAAGATATTTTACAAAAAATAAAAGTATAGCAAATAAAATTCTTTATAAAAGAAATCATATTCTTTCGAATTGAAATGAACTGCTACATATACACATTTTTTCTAAAGAATAAATAAATAAAAACACGCTTTGAAAGCTGATTTGCTTATTTTTTCGATGCATAAAAACATGAATTAGAGAAACATGCGGCACATGTTTCTCAAAACTGACAAAAACGATAAAATAAATAAATAAATAAGGCGCTATAACTCATCGCTGCCAGACCAATCAGTCAGTGGGTGTCGTCTAAGCGAGTCACAAACGGATAGTCAAATGTTTTGTTCAACTCGTCATTTTTAGAGACAGGCGTCATTTTGCGTACAATAAGAGACAAATTATATGTTTTAAATATTAGATATTTGCTGCATATATCTCAGCTGCACGCTAAATAAAGAAAATACTTTGGCATTAATAAAATTGTAATTTTGAATCACATTAAATTTTATTGATCCATTTATGTATAAAATATTAAAATATACTCAGGTATTACCGATTTTAAATCACGCCACATAAGTGTGCATTCACGTACTCATAAATTACGTATATTTATATATATAAAACATTCTACAAATGTTGTGAGTATATATATACTTGCTTAAATATATACCCAAAATTTATACACTTTTATTATATTTAAACATATATTTAAAATAAATACAAATCCTAAATTTATATATTTTGCGAATATGTTAAATATATACTCAGGAGTTATAAATACATATTTTATATATTTGCACATATACTTGAAAATAAACACAAGTACAAATATCTATTTTTTTATATAACTTTTGAATCATAGATGTTTTAAAATGGTTATTTTATAACCAGTTCCCATGAGCTTAATTTATTAGCATCGT
>JAPDSC010009371.1:12202-23925 GCA_026290005.1 Latrodectus geometricus | reverse complement strand
CAGATATGAAATAGTTCTCTTCAAATCGAAAGATCCCGAGTATGGTTCAAGCTAAGTTCAGCAACAGGAAATGGATGTTGAGCATTTTCCTTTTTCATAGAGACCCATGGGAATGGTTTTTTAGGAATTTTTTTGGTTTCCTTCTTTGTGACATGTGAATGCAGCTTATTATATCCTTGAATAACCTCATTAAAAGAAACTCTTTTGAAACAGCTGCTGGATAATGTTGTGCAAAATATGATACGACGTGTGGAATGTTGCATCACACTCCACGGTAGACATATCCCGTACTGATACCTTTCTTCAAGGTGCCTGTGACTTTTAGATGCATTGTTCCATTTTTCCGTATGCAGCATCAAATGAACATTTTTTTCTTTCAGATGTTTCACTGCTTTTGTACTTTCCAGAACAATAACTATTCTTTATTCTAATATCTGAACAATGGGGCAACTATATTTTATCCTACTAGGCCTCATGCCTCGCTTAATGTTATGCTGCATTGCAATTTGTGATCCGTCCTTAGCAATTGTCCAGCAGTGTACTTTACAACAGTCTTAGACCTTAGTGTCAAATAGCATATTCATCATGGCTTAGTGATAAAACTATGATGTTCGCAGGTAAAGATTTCTTGCTTGATCCGAGCCACTGTTGAACAACGGACAGTGAAATTGGCTTCAAATTTTTGCACGATATCAATTAGGGTGGATACATACTTAGAAGCATGTAGGTAAAGATTCCTTGCTTGATTCCAGCCATTGTTGAACAACGGAAAGTTATATTGTGCTTCTGGTTTCAGCTTGACATCAGTTACCATAGATTCGTATTTAGAAGCTTGCTAGATTTTCTTCCAGTTTCGATCAATGAAAAATCTTCCCCGGTGCCATTTATGTCAAATTTTCAAATGGCTTCATATAATTTTAATCTGCTAAGTGGTCTGTTATGCGACATTAAAATGTTTGTATAAGTTCAACTTCGTCTATTAATAATATCATCCTTTTGGGGATCTTGGATTCAATTTCAACTGTTATTAATGAACAAAAGATAGGGATTGTATTCTTGATTTTTTGCGTTGAATGCATTCTTAGAGTTAATGTTTGAAACCACTTTAATAAACATAAACGACTAAAGTTTATTATACGATAGCTTAATATCGGTTAACTTTCATGAGCTTCGAATATCTAAACAACATGAATTTTTTTCGAACAAGTAAGATTTCGAAAAATAACAATATTTACCATTTGCTTAGCTTTCTTCAAAATGATGTTTTGCCGAACAAAATGAGGTCTCACGTATAGACCAGCTAGATATTTATCATTTGCTTTGCTTTCCTATAAGAGCTGTTTTGCACCATGAAATGAGGTCTCTGATATAGACTGGCTAGATATTTATGATTTGTTTTCTTATAAATGTTGTTTTGCAGCATGAAATGAGGTCTAAATAAAAAAATTTACTAATATAGTGAGAAATGATAATTATATTATATACTTTTTATTCACTAATTATGAAATAAAAGCTGAAATACACACTTTTCATTTTTATTAATACGTATGTGTTTAAACTTTATTATATGGGAAATGATATTTGATTACATTTACTGCATATTTTAAAATGTTTACACTTATTCGTTTATATTATCCAATTTTTTAGTTGAAAATTGAATCTAGTATTTTTTTTTTACCTCAAGTGTATTAATTTATATTAATTTAGTAGTTTAAAGTTTACTAGTATCTAAAGTATTTTAAAATGTGATTTCTTAAGTAAAAATCAAAACAGTATTTATAACTTTGTTTTAATTTATGTAAATTAATGATGATGTAATTATTTAAAAGTAATTAATTTAATTTCAAATTATAGTAATTTTGGTCTGAAACATTTCTATGTGCAACTCAGTTATACTATTTTTATTCTTTAAAATGAAGAAATTAACAAGAATATCTTGGTAAATTTCACCATACTGATTTTAATATTTAATAGTCAGAGGAATGTAAAATAATGTTTTCCTACAAAGTATTATCCCAATTATTGCTTTAAAATTTTTCCAACGTTCCTAATTATTTTCGAAGAACTAATTAGTATTTTGCAAGTATTTCTCTCTAAAAATAAGATTAATATAATTAATGAAGATTCATTAATAAATATTTGTACCCTAATGAGAGTTTTCATTCCTTTGGTCGATTTATTTTGTCCAATTATTTAAAAGTTCATTGCATGTCTACGAATATTTCTTAATGCACATATGGGGTTGTAAAATGAAATCTCTTCATCCTAGCTTCCAATTTGTATAATGATCTTTTCTGCTTTTCTTTTTATGATAGTTTTGTTCGAATGTCGCCCTTTTCCTGTTTCCACAAGGCGCACCCTTTTGCTAAAAAAAGAAAATACCGTTGTATTCAATTTTAATTTATATTTTTCTACAAGAAAACTTCCCCGTGCCATGCTGCGTCATCATGTTATATAATTCATTGTTCCCTTATGCGTTTTTTTCCTGCAACTCAACGGGGATTAGTCTTTTAAATACTGGACCACACACGCGCAGTTGGTGAGGGTCACAACCTCGCTTACGGACCTCAGTCACAAATCCCATAAACAGAAAAAGGACACATTTATCGTCTGACCGCAGGGGTCCTCGCATTGCTGACAGGTGATGCGAACGTCCCCTACCTTCTAACTCAGATATTTCATTTTCTGAATTACAAATCATATTTTGGGAAGAAATCGGTATGGATAGAATACTGATCTTCTCGTAAAATAACCCTTTCACTGGGAGGATTGATCACTTGGAAGATGATGAATTTAGAAAAATATATGATAGTTATCTCTGTTAAGAGTTCGTTCTTCTCAAATAAATAAGCTTTACGACCCTGTACCAATTTTCTAAATTTTGCATTCTTAACCATATCTTAGTTTTTGATTGTGCGAAATTTTGTGTACCTTAATGTACTTTTTCATGTTATTTAAGGTTAATAAAATTAAAAAGAAATGTAATAGTTCTTATTTAGTATGTTTTGATTTCTTTTTCTCCCTAACTATTCCTTAATTAGATAGACCAGAATTTATTTTTTCTATTTCAGAATCGAATATTTAAAGACTCAATTTGCCCCAAATCTTTTGAATAATTTATATAAATAGGAAATAGAAGTTCCATTTCACCTGATGCAAAATTCTAGTTACCAAAATATGGTACTATATAAGAAGATCATTATATAATAAATCAATACATTACAAACATTGTATTTGTTATTAAAAAACATGCTATTATCAAAAGAAACACATTTAGATTTTTAATGGAATTATTTGTTGAAATAAATTTAGTCAACTAAAACTTATAGTTTAAATGAGTAATTTAACCTTAAAAAACAAAATATTGTCGTTGTTAATGACACTTGGCAACGGCAAGCCCGATCGTCACAGAGACTAGGTGAATGAAGTCAGAGAGGCGTCGTCTTCCGTTTTTTTTTTTTTTTTAATAGAGCATCCTCATACGAAGGTGAAAGTGCGACATTTTGGCTCAAAAATGGCAGCACCACCTGAATCTTCCAATTTAGAGATTGAAACCAGTGAAGACCCAGAGCCTGGCTCCAACCACCCCCAGACGTATTAATTTGTAATGGGAACATGGAGGACATTGCGACCCAACGGATTTAACGTGCCCCAGTCGCCATTAGTGAAAATTACGGATCTTCGGCTAAGCCAGGATTCGAACTAACCACCTTTGGTAACGAGAACGATGCTCTAACCAACCAGGCTACCACGGCCTTACAAAATATTGTAAACAACTTAATTTTCTACCTTAGAATATTATTTTTTATAGAATAGATTCGAGGAAGAAGTTACCCAGTAAAGTTAAGTTTTATCCCATTAACTTTGATCGTAAGGAGAGTACACAAAATTATTATATACAACAAGACGAATTAAACTTTCAGCGTCTTTAATGGTAAAATTTAGAAGTTTCTGAACTTATCTTGAAAACTAAACGAAATACGGGGGTAAACGTCAGTTAAAAATTTGCAAAGCAGCAATCACATATGTAGTGCACAACAACTCGTGCGTTGCTTTGAGAAAAAAAACGTATTTTACAAGCAGTTGTTTGTCCATGAGTTCTAATATTACATCACACGATGCTTCTGAGGTATTGACACTTGTTGCACAAATTGCGCACAGACATTGAATATATTTGATGACAGTTAGTCACATCTGCCTTATTCATGATGTAACAGTTTTGGAAGTCAAACAAAATACAACGCCATAGCAATTGGAAAAAAATGTCATTTGGGATAAATTAATACTGCTTTACAACTCTGTAATTGATTTTATTAGAGCAAAGCTTGCTAAAAATATCACTTTTACAGACAATCGAATTGTAAGTTTCTTCGTCCGGTGCATAACCATTTTTCTACGTATCCTCATCATATTTAAAAGCATTCCATAAATTCAACCGAAAGGATTAAAAAGTTAAAAGTTTAAGACATGGTTTTACTAAAAAAATGGTATATCAACCTCATTCATTTAGTTGATATATCTCAATATTTTACAAACTCTGAAATCAATGTCAATAAATTTAGTTTTTCTCGTGACCTGAAAATTTTCTTATTACTTTGATTGGGACAGTGTGTTTTCAGTTGTAGTTAAACGACATATTTGAGTATAATACAAGGCTTTTCACCTGATCTCCAAATTTTCAAAAATTTATCAAATATAGTACTTTATGCTTTCGATTCCTTTGTGTCTTGTGAATCCTTAATAAAAAAATATTAAATAAGCTTTTCGCAATTTGTATTGACAATAAAATGCCCCAGAAATTTGACATTAAGAGTTTATAATTAGTGATATACGTACATTTTAACTAAACCTTGAAAAAAATTAAAAATTGTGTTAAATGTTCTGCATTATATTATTGTTATGAGCATAAAAATAAATGGAAATAAAAAAATTATTAAAGTTGTTTAATATTAATTTAGTTATGAAAATACTTAATATAGAACTTTTTCCTACTAATATTACAAATTATTTTGTTATATAATTATTATTCCTAGAGATCAGTATAAAAATGAATGCCAAATTTTTCAGCTCCTAAGTTTTTGATGATAAATATTTATAATAAAATATTTATGGTGGATTAATTATTAAATTTTTTTTTATTATCTGAATAAAAGAGTGTATTTTTGGTATCTCAAACTCTTATTGATATAAATATTATGATGATAATAAACTCTATGATAATAAACTGTTTTTATAAATATTATTAATAATTTGCTTCTTCACTATCATTATTTCTGAAAATTTGACAAAATATTTTATATATATAATTAATAAATACATAAAATATAATTACCTATCAGATTAAAAATAAGATTTTTTTATATTATTTCTCAATAATTTTTATGGGCTCTTATTTACGAACAATGAATATTCTATGGCATATTAAGGCTTTTTTAATTATTATAATAAATCACTTTTATAAAAATGAATATAGAATAAAGATAATTATATTTTAGGCTTTAAATAATTATTTATAAGGACCGATTATCACTAGGAAAACAAGAATTCTACCTTTTTATTATTTGTATGATGCATTTTTGTAATTTTTATGTGTTTCCCTAGAAGATAAATAATATATCTTTTTAGTAACATGGACTTTAATTATAGCATGATGATTAATTGTTTCTTATAAAAAATTAATCATTTTGTATTATAACCAAGTATACATGAATGCAAATTATTATTATTCATTTTCAACAAATATAAATCATTAATTATAAAGTAAACATAAAAATAATTTTGTACTAGAAGCATTTTATTGAATATTAGTTTTTAGAATAAAAACAGTATTTTCATCTTTAATTATTTCAATTATAATTATTAATTTTGTAACTTTTACAGATTTTTCAATTTGCTGTAAAAAATCATTTTTCCGACGCGTCAAGATTCGTTTTTTCTAATTAATATATTAACCTTAATGTCTTCGATATAATAGCCGTTTATAGCATTTAAAAGGAATATTTATATCTTAGGAAAAAAAGGCTTGAAGTTTTTAATTTATTGTTCTATCTTTTAAGGTCTTAAAGATTCACGGCAAATATTTTAAAATTGCATTCTTAAAAGTTTTAAGCGATAACATTAACTATTTTTTATTTAAAACAGTTTTTTTTTTTATTCATTTCTAATGGCGGGCACCCTTGAGCGGTAAGTAAATTAGCCCATTTGCCCCAACAAGTCCGGAAACTGCTACTCATTTTATCGTTACCCGGTGGGCACCTTGGAACCAAGTCACGGAGGTACGAGTAGCATCACCCACGTCACACCACCACAAACCCGTTTATAGGGCGGGCCACATTTATCCATCATCTGAGGAAAGGACAACACAGAGAGAGAGAGAAAGAGAAAGTGTATCCATGCCCGAGCAGGGACTCGAACCCAGGTCCTCCCCATCGTAGTCAGTTACGCTAACCACTAGACAGGTTGGGCTGCTTATTTAAAACAGTAAAAGCATTTAAAAGTGTTTATGAATACAATTACTATAGCTACATCATAAAAATAATAATTTAAAGCATTCTAATTGTATTCAAAAATTTTAAATAATATTTTTACAAAGAAATTATTGTAAAATTTTCAAAAGAAGGAAATGTTTCATTTACCTTCAAAATGCCTTGATGTTTCACCTTTATTTTTAAAAGTTAGATTTGAAATATTTTTCGCATTTTTTTTTCGGAAGTTATACTCAGAATTGAAGTTTTTAAAGAATAAATACTAGTATATTAATAATACTAACATATTAATACTGGCATATTAATAAATACTATCAATATTAGTTAATTTTATTTCATATTTTTCAAATTTTTATATATTTATTCACAAGTTTAACGAGTCTTCCATGATTCCTAAATTTTGTGCACGCTACATAGTTACGTCAAATCTTGATATCAATCAGTCAAAATAAATATAATGTTAAATTCGAAGTAAAGGGTGATTGCAAATGATTAATAAAATTCTGGCACATTATACCTTCAAATATATAACACTACAAGTTAATGACAGTAATCAAAGAAGGGAATATAATTTAAAATTTTGTTGTTTTGTATTATTAGTTCCATTATGATACACCAGGTGGCAGTGTGATAGTAATTTTGGCTAATTCTTTTAAAACGCATTCATCCAAAAGCCGATGAAACATTTGTAATCATCCTTTATTTTAGTTAATAGTTTTTTTTCAATTTTCATTTAAATTTTAAAAAATTCAAAGACTTAAATAATTGTTACAGTGTGACTAAGATTTACTATTTATAAGAAATCATTCTGTAAAACCGCAGAATATAAACAAAATGCCTTGTAATAGATCCTAGCTATAGAATTATTTACGAAGTACTATGCAAATCATTAGATATTTCTATAGTATAAATTTTATTAACCTTTCGTAAATAAATGTGTTATATTAAAATGTATGTCTACAATCAAAGTTTACAAACGTTTCACGAATTTTTTTCGATAACCCTAGATATTGGCGAATTTTTTGATAACCCTTGCATACAAGATTGTTTTAAACATCCTTCCATCACACACTAGAAGTAGTATCGTAATCCTTATATATTTCCTTCAAGAAAATTAATTTTTAATTTATAATTCATGAATTATTCAATTCGTTTAATTGTGTACCGTTTTAACTTAAATATGGTTTTATGTAATATTTCCATATTTAAGCTAGGTTATTTACTGTTTCCTCGGTTGAATGAATGGCTTTAATTCTTTGTGATTCATTTTTTGTAGATTCTAGAACTTTTGTGATTCATTTTAAGTAGAATTTATTTTTTTAGTAGAATTGATTCATTTTAAGTAGAATTTGTAATTCATTTTTTCTAGATTCTAGATCTTTTGTGGTTCAATTTAATAAGAATTTATTTTTTAATAGAATTGATTAACTTTAAGTAGAATTTATTTTTTTAATAGAATTGATTCATTTTAAGTAGAATTTGTAATTCATTTTTTCTGGATTCTAGATCTTTTGTGATTCATTTTAAGTGGAATTTAAGTATATATTTCGATACTTTAAACTATTTAAAATATCTTTTCATATTAATGGATGCAATTTAGGAGGGTTATTTTTATTATTTTTTAAATATTAGTCCAAATTTGCTGAGTTTCAATTTCTAGGATTTTTCTATGTTTCCTAAGTTAATTCATATTTTTCTATCCTTTGTGACTTATTTTTGTCAATTTTTAAAATTTTGCTTAGTTTTAAACTTATATTTTTTCCTAATACATAAATAACTTCAATTATTTATGTGTCTCGCCATTTTTGAAGTACATTAGCTACAAATTTGTCTTTTTTAATAGAAATAAACGCAAATTAATATAATTGCCGAAATAAATGTCAAGTAGACACATAGAAATCACGAAACTATTTTCTAAAACCCCTCACACACAACTTCGAACAAATTACATTTAATTTTGATTTGTTTTAGAACTCTGCCTTGCACAATACGCAAGGGCGGATTTTCAAAGTTCAACTGCTTTTATAATTGGCGGCACGCGACTGTGACGAGAAAAGGAAGACTTCTGTTTCAAATAACTTATTAATGAGATGAGCAATTTGTGAATGGGAATATCTCCTGTTTACGGCAGAATTCGTTGAGAGTGGTCATTCCCAGAATTCAGTGACTAAACTGGTATGAAGGAACGGAATTTAATCACCTGAAATGGAAGGGAATTCCTAATCAGTAAATAAATGCGGTAATACGAATTTAATTTAGAAATTTCCCCTGCATTTCAATACCGCGGAAATTTTTAAGAACGAAACTCTTTCCCTCTCGAGAGAGAGAGAGAGTAAAATGTAAGAGACTGCAAATATAAAACTGCTACACTATGGAACACCTGCAAAATGTCTGATATATTTTTATGGTTAATAATTCGTAAAATTATTAATAATTCAATGGAATTTATAAAATTAACCCTTCTTTGCATGATTTTTTCTTTATTGGTGAAATAAATCAAGTTGATATAATTCATGTTCAAAATTAAAGGAAAAATGGTTAAAAAAAATCTTAGTATATATTTATGGTATAAATTTAGCAAAAAACAATATGCTAAAAATTTCCATCATCATCCAAAGTTAGATCATTAGCTTAGTACTAAATAGAAATAAAAGAAGAAAATAACAGAAACACGTGTTACAAACCTTTCTTCCACTCATTTTCAATTTTTTAGCAATAGAAACTCTAATATAATAAAACAAAATTAATAACAAAATCATACGTTTATTGCAACTACAACAAACAGCGGAATGAGACAACTTTAAGCACTGAAAATGACACTTGTTTATTTTTGACAGCTATGTTTCTTTTTATGCAATGGACATTAAAAAGGTATCCAAACTCGATCAACTTAAAGTGAACTTGTTCTTTTATATAATATTCGGGCATTATAGGTTATGATGGAAATTTCCACCATTACGCAAAGAAGGGTTAAACATGTATAATTTTTTGTAATGTGTAGCGGTTATGACTACAGCTACCTTCCCAGTAAAACCTAGGGTAGGTGCCGCTAGGCGCAACAAGGAAGTTCTCTCAATAATATTTTTTCTTTTTTTGTTATGTATTAGATTTGTAGTTGCTGCTGTACTGTTATTATTATTATTAATTGTTGTAATTGTTATTACGTTTACAAATAAAGAAGTTACAAATGTTAATTTTTCTTGGGACGATTTTGATTTTTCTGTTTCAATGGCTTTTCTTTTGCAAACATCGTTTCTAAGTTTTAATAGCTGGTAAACTATTTTATCAAGTTTGAATATTCTTTTATTGTTTGCTTTAATCATTCTTCAGAAAATATTATTGGAGCCTATTCTTTGAGCATTTAAATCACTTGTTTTAGCATCGCATAATTTTTCTACTGAGGATTTCTAAGAGACTATTTACAAAAGAAAAATTATCAAACTTGGTGACTTAAAGAGCAAGATTACATCTGCTATATAGACAACATATTTTCTTATCTATGGTGGGAAATCAGTTACTAAAAGCTCCGTTACACAGCTCAAAAGTGGAAACTTATTGATGATGTCCATTGAACATTTTAAATTACTCAATTAATAAAGCTATAAATTTGAATCTTTCTTCATTATTTTATGAATTATTAAATATAAAAATATATATTGTATTGACTCTTAATATATTAAAATAAGTTTATGGAATTTTTCATTAAATTCTAATTTCAGCTGGAATTGTTATATTTATAATCTAGAACATCTTTTAATTAGTAAATAATTTTCTATAACAAAAATAATTATACAAAGGAATTTTTGGAGAACACTTATAATTACTCGTCTAATATTTTTAAAAGATAATTAAAATGTTTAGGTCATAAGCCGTAGATTTATAGAAAGCACCAAATCTATTTTAAACAATCAATTTTTATATCAATCATTAAAATGTATTGTATTATTGTTTTCATATAATATAAAGTTTTTATTAATTATTGAAAACGCCACTTATTCTGATTTATTAATACTATAATAAGCAATATATACTAACATGTTCAACTTATAGTAAGATATCATATATGTTTAGCCAATTTTATAAAATATGAAAATTTACAGTTCTTTTTAAACAGGTGAAGTACGTTGGAAAGAATGAAGTTTCATCATAGTTTTTAGTGACAAATTCAAATTATAGGGCAAAACATACAAAGGTACTAACTTACTGCACTTTTGTTTTTCAACATTATTTTTGTTGTATCGAAAAATATCATAAGGATATCTTTAAAAGAGATTACCATGTCCTAATGGCAGGACAGATTTTTTTTAAAAAAAAAAACAAATCTCGGGTTCGATACCACAGCCATTATTAAATAATTTCATTCAATAATGGTAGGATTCTACTTCAAGACTTACCCCACCGAAGAGTGTAAACCTATAACATAACCATGTGAAAGCAGCATATCTATTTTAAACATCATTGTACGATCTTCGAGTAGTAATAATAAATCATCTATTCCGTCAAGAAAAATGATTTTGAATAAAATAAAATTAAAAAGGTTATTTTTCAAAAAATATTTAATGCCATGTTTAAATTAAAGAACGAAAACAATTATATATTAAATTAGAAAAAAAAATGTTATGTTTAAAACTCTACAATTTTAATGGCAAATAAATTAAAATTTCTTTATTATAAAATTTAATCCTTAATTAAACTGAATTTTTCTTATAAATTTTTTTAATTAAAATCAATAAAAAATTTTATTAAAATAAATTTATATTTAAAAACTAAAGTATGCATTAAAAATACATTTTTAATTTAAATATATTTAAATTAATTTAATCATAAAGAAATTTTTGTAGCTCTTTTTTAATAGTAACAATGGAAAACGTTTACTTTATAATATAATAGCTTTTTATTTCATTGATAAAATATTAAAGTTTAATTTTCTTAAACTAAGTAATTTAAAAAAAATGATAATTGTTTGGAGTATAATAAAATCACATTTTTATAAAATTTAAACTATCAATATATATATATAAAAAAAAGAATTTACTGCGAAAAATCTATAGTTTCAACAAGCAGTTAATTTGAGTAAATTTTTTTTTCAAGAAACTTTTATTCACTTAACTTTATTGCTGAGCAAATATTTATTTTGCTCTAAAATGAATTAAGACAAAGCTTTGAAAAAAAAAATTTAATTCACATATTTTTTATTTTATTTTGATATTTAATGAAATATAAATATGTGCTTATATT
>JAPDSC010009370.1:96458-129299 GCA_026290005.1 Latrodectus geometricus | reverse complement strand
GTATAAATCCAGCTTTAGGACATAAAAAAACTTATCTTATGCGGTCTAGGATGAAAACAAAGTCAAGATTTTTATGCTGAATATCATATTTCACGCGTTTGACATAAGGATTTCCCTTTGCTTTGACATCCATACATTTATGCTTGTCTCCATTACATTATCTGTTCAAACTTACAAACTCGATGCTCTTAAAACTGAGAAAATAAAGACATTGTATTGAAAATTCAATTATTTTATTTCACTTTAAAGTTAGTTTTATTCAATGAATTAATTTAAAAATCTTATTTACAATCGTATTATAATTGTCTTATGGATAATACGACAATTTGTTTTAAAATTACCTTTTTTTATTTCTAATGGCGGGCACCCTTGAGCAAGTACGTATACATTAGCCCATTTGCCACAATAAGGCTGGAAAATGCTACTCATTTTATCGTTACCCGGTGGGCACCTGTGAAACAAGTCACCGAGATACGAGTAGCATCGCCCACGCCACGCCATCACAAAACCTTTTATAGGGCGGGCCACATTCATCCATCATCTGAGGAAAGGACAAGAAACACAGAGAGAGAGAAAGAAAAAATACACCTATACCTGATCCAGTATTGGAACCCAGGACTTCCCCATCCATAGTCAGTTAAGCTAACCTCTAGACAGGATGAGCGGCTTTGAATTTAGCCTTGCAATATTTTATAAACATAAAATCTACCTCTAACCTTTATAAATAACCTAAATTTTTTAAATATGGTAAGAAAATATTTATTCAGAATCACTAACCAGATGAGAGTGAAATTAAATTTTTTGGCCTAATAAAATTCCATATCCAGAAAGTTATATATATACTGCAAGTGTTAGCGTCCTCTCCTGAGAATAACGAATTATCTAAATAGAACCTAGGAAACTAAATTTTTAATGTAAATTGGAGTAAAAGTAATATTATTTTTTTAATTATCCTGTATATTTATGGCGTCTAAAATAACATATCATTTTAGCTATCAATATTATCTAACATACTAATGCCGTCCTGTTTCCTGGAAATATTTATTCAATATTTATCGCTATAAAATATTTTCAAAACTATAGAAACATTCTTTGTGCATCATAAATATAGATTTCAAAATGTATTCATAGACGCAATGGATTACAGTTTATTTTTAAATCTGTAACGCAGATGGTATTTCTTTGAAACAAATTTGTTAAATATAATAAATGTATTTATATGTTATATAAATATTACGATATATAGATCTATGTATTGTTATATTGTACATTCGGTCTATATGAGTTGCATGATTTATTAATTTTAAATCAAGTTTTTATTGAAATTTAAATCGTGTATCTGGAAAATGGTTACTAATACTTATTGTTGATGTTATTTAGTGAATATTTTTTTTCCATATAGAGATAGTTACTTAAATTCCTTAAAATTCAAAAGTAAGTTATTTAATGATATATATACAATTATGAAGTCTATGTTCGAAACATGAAGCGATACCAACACTGAATCAAAGTACATTCAGTGAAAAATAATTGTGCTGTTAATATTTCCTAGAAATTAAAAAATTCATATAAAATATGTCTGAAAATTGTAGTTAGCTATTTTTATATTAACAGGTAAATATTAATTTACCATGATTTATTCCTATATTCCAGAATCTAAATAGTGTTTAAATTTTTTTGGATTTCGTTAATAAATAACCTAGTTAACATATGTTAATTTAGTAGATGAATCTCAGAGATTAAATATTAAATTATGTATCTTCTTCTGTGTTTCATTTGAGAGAAAATAGAAACTATAGCAATTATCTTGATTTTGAATCTGGCCAGTATATTATGCGTGTCAGAGTTAGCAAAACAGCAATTATTACCAATAAAAACAGCTATTAACTTTATCTCGGTTCAGAAAAACGCTAAATCTAATTTTCTCTTTACTTTTTAACATAAATATTTTTATATATTTTTACTGTCATATATTTATAATTTATACGATAAATTAAATACAATTTAGATTTATACTATAGCAAGTTAATGCAATTTTTTGTCAGGATTTGTAAATTATTTTTAAATGTGATTATAAATACATGAGTACATTGTAAGTCCATGAATTATACATTGCATTCGAAATATATATTAATACCAATCATTAATTAAATATTTTTGCTAATCATATTTAAATGAATTTGTTATAAATTGGACGTTGTTAATTCATTTAAATATGATTCCCAAATTTAAATGAATATGAGTTGAAAATAATCGTAAGTGTATTAAAAGTTGCAATATTGCAAATATTTGCAATTCGATGTTCAATTATTTTGCAAATATGTATAATATGCAAATATTATATATATTTATTAATAGCAAATAAGCAAATATTAGCAATTGATGCAATACAAATATTTGCAATTGGGTGTTCAGTGAATGAATATCAAATACTTCAGATCAAAGTAATTTCATTGAAAAGAAAAAATCATTAATGATGAGATTTGTAAAAGGAAGATAAAAATATATATTATATTTGGTTTATTTTTTGTAATTTCGACTGTAATATAGAACAAGTAGATATTACAAGATTCTTTTATTTCAGAAATGTAAGATATTTGTGTTTCTGAGAGATTAAAAATTGTTGATTGAATCAATAGAATAATTATTAAACAGATAGATTGCAGGATATAGACTTTTAAATAATGAACATGTCTGTAAAGGTGGATAGCAGTTTCATGATTGCAAATAATGATTTAGGAAGGATTAGAGCAAACCAGCTTGGCAAATTAGTTTACATGTCCTATCAGCTATCACAACATCAGATTTACAGCTATATAGGGAACCGATTCGATATATATATATATATATATATATATATATATATATATATGT
This sequence comes from Latrodectus geometricus, assembly GCA_026290005.1. NCBI lineage: Eukaryota > Metazoa > Arthropoda > Arachnida > Araneae > Theridiidae > Latrodectus > Latrodectus geometricus. Next base: position 126,425 of record JAPDSC010009370.1, on the reverse strand, counting down.
GCAAACTCTTCTCAAAAGGTCTTACAAGATTCAGAAATCATAGCTTATATTATTACGTAAGTTATCTTCTACAACTATAAGCTATCACGTCGAATTACTTGTATGCTGGGTTACATCAACTTCAAGCTGTGCTGTCTAGAACTTATTGTTTTTGAAGACAATTCTTATTTACCACTATGTCCTATACTGGATACATATTAAGATATTCATATGGTTTTTGCACCTGATATTACATGCTTCATGCATTTATAATAAGATATTACTGATAAAAAATTCTTTTCTTTGATAATGGAGAGAATTTCCTCTTTTTAATAGAGATTTTTCAATAATTCATAGTGGCCTATTCCTTCTACAACTAATGTTAAAGTAGCTCCAGTTGAAATATTTTCAATTGAAAATAATTTCTCAAAATAATACACTCTTAGAAATTTCAAGAGGCACATTTTCAAACAATTTCTAGTTTAAATAATCTTTGAAACTTTGAAAAAACGTTTATCTAGCAAGGACTTCTGAGGTGTCTACCATAAAACAATACGTTAATATTATTAAGAAGCGATAGGATTGAAATGACTAAAGAATACCGAAAATCTGGCTTGACAAATTGACAAACAAAATTTTAGAACTTCTTAGAGAATTTTTAAACTTCATATTTGGCATCCTAGTTAGGTGTGGCATAAATATTTATTGCCCATCATTTTATTCGCTCAACTGGTAATCTTTCAGTTGTAAAACTTTAACTTTTCGGTTATCAGTTTGTAAAGTACAGAGAAACCTTCTTCGTAACAGAATATTGATAATACCATTTTGAATTTTAATTAGAGTAGGAAAATCTATGGAATTAAGTTGGCTCTGATAAATATATTCAAAAATGTAAATAATAATATAATTTACATGCATTCATCAAATGTTTTATTAAATTTTTGTTTGTTATGATATGATGCATTTTTAAATCAAAAATATATTTGATAAAAAATTGTAAATTGTAAATTAAGCTTAAGTTAATATTATCTTTTTTTTCTGAATGATTGCTGTCAAGTGGTCACCGTGCCTGACTACGGATAAAGAGGTCCTGGGTTCAAATCCCGGTTTCGGCATCGATGTGCTTTCTCTCTCTCTTCTGTCTTTGTACTTTCCTTATGTGAATGATTGCCTATATTGTTAAAAGGTACCTACACTGAGGCACCTGAGGAATGTGTGCACTGAGAAAGTTGAACTCCATACAAAATTACAATTCAGTTGGAAAAGTGGAGCAGGGCATCCCATACTGACAGCCTAGTTGGCACAAGACAACAGCAACATTGATTATGCTTAATAAAATTAGAGCAATTGTGGATATAATTAATTATATTCAGATTTGTTGATGCATTCTTTCGCGTTATAAGATATGACAATATCTAATAAGAATTTCATGGTAGAGAAAGTGAATACAAAATGCGAACGCAAATTTGAAAAGCTAGTTTCCAACTCTGAGCAAATCATATTTCTCAATAGTACACAATTCCAAGTATATTTTGAATGATATATTTCTTTCAGAAATTTCATGCGATTTTATGCAACACAAGCGTATGAAGAAAGTTTGAAAAATTTATATCCTATATATTTTATTTTCACTAAGAACTTCCTGCTTAGAAGACATTTTTGTGTACTTTTTGTCCTACTGCTTATATAATATTTTAAGCTTCTTTGTGTTTCACTGCTTAGATATTTCATTCTTCTAAGTAATAAGTATATCAAATTAAAATGTATTGAAATTCTAAGTAGTAATAACAAATATTATTAAAAATTAATGAATATTTCCTCGCTGAATTTTCAAGTGCAAGAAAATTCTTTAGTAAGTTTTTATAAAATTAAACTTGATTAGAAATTTCGTAAGCATATAATAAATAATATTATGATTTTTTTTCTGTCAAATTCATTGGTGTTAATACATCTAATCAAATTGTAAATTGTCTGTAAGTAACGAATTTTGTTTTTATCAATAAAAAAAAAATGATAAAAAACCCTAGTATATAGGAACATTTGTATAGGAAATTTATTGTGTATAGGATTATATATTGTAAATATGCATGGATATTTTTCATTTTCTTTATAAATATTTCTGTAGGAAAAATTCTTATTTTGAAAAAAATATGATAAATATTAAAGTATAATATCGGGACATACTTAATGCTTTGATACCACAAGTACGAGTATGTAAGAATAATCATTGATACATGAAATTTTAATAATATTAATTTTTGTGAATGGCGAGATATTGTACATAATTTGAATATATTTGCATATGAATTTAACAAATATGAAATTATTTTTCAATTAATATTTAGTTCCATTCAATGGACTAAACTATAAAACTCTTTTATCTTTTGATATTAATTTATGCAAATAATATATTCGTTATGAAATTTATTTCATTTTTCTTTACATTAACATTTTTTACTATTAATTCTTTCATATGGATCAATTATAACTAACTGTAAAATATATTTTATACATCAATTTTATCTTAATTGAAAAATCTATCATATTTGTAATACTTTATAAAATGTTTTCTTTCAAATAAATTTCAATAACAGTTTGTTATAATTTAGATTTAAAATACTTTTTCTTATAAAAAAATTTACATAAAAATGAAAATTCAATAGTCTTATAATGATACTTAATTAAATTATTTTAATAAATATAATTCAAAATGTTTTATTAAATTCCCTCTCAAAAAATTTAACTATTTTGTCAATTTCCTTCATATCTGAGATTAAGGGTATTTAATAATATATGGACTGTAAAATATTGAAATAACAAATTTAATTACAATTTCAGCTAAAATTTTCTATTACTTGTGTTAAATACAACATTTGGTTGATAAAATTTAACCTTTAAATCGTGTTTTAAATGTATTTTAAAAATTTATTCTTTCATTTAATATACATTTATTAAATTTTATGCTTTTTAATCAATTTCAGGATATTTATTTATTGAATCAATTTCATGTTAATTATTAATTTAATTAAAATAAGTCATTCCCATCAAATTTTATCAGTTTAAACATTTACAAATTAATCAATTTTATGTATCTTTTCATAAGTAATGAATTAGTCATATGTTTTTGAAAACACATTTTGAAAATGTATGATAAAAGTTGTAATTTTTTGGTACAAAAAGCAATTCTCCATTTGCCGATGATCAGAATATTTAGTTTTATCAAATTTTTTTTCAATTTCCTAATATTATTTTTATATATAGAAAAAAAATGTGCCTTTCCAAATTTTTATGTAAATGTTAAGAATTTCATTCAGAATTTACCTAAAAAGAAATGGTTAATGAATGTGTATTAGCAAATAATGGCTTATAATTCCTTCCATCATAGAAAAAAACTTAATTTTAGAATTTTTGTTTTAAAAGTGAAACATTAAATATATACAATCCAATGATTATAATTAATAAAATATAATTATAATTTTATTAATTATAATTGAAATTAATAAAATGATTTAAATTAAATATATCAATTAAAGAAAGCATTAAAGGCTTACATGATTAGAAATAAGTGTTAATACACATTGATTAACCATTTCTTTTTTGTTTTAAAAATGAAACATTAAATATATACAAATTAATGATTGTAATTAATAAAATATAATTATAATTTTATTAACTATAATTAATAAAATGGTTTTAATTAAAGAATAATTATCATTATGATTATAATTAAAAATTATTTAAATTAAAGAAAGAAATAAAAACGTACATGATTACAATACTTCAAACATTTTTAAAGGACTACATAACAAAATTAAGATAATAAAAATTATTTGATAAAATATTTATGATGGTTTTCTAAATTTTTATTTCTTTTATCGCTTAACTACATTTAATGCTGCTGGAAGCACATTTAAATTCTAGAATGTGATTTGAAATGTAAAATTAATGTTTCTCAAAAGAATGTTTGCTTTATGGAAACTAATTTACCAATAAATAATAGTATTACATTGTTTGAAATTAACCCCCTAATGACTATTTTTATTTTAAAAAAATAATCCTTAAATTAACATTATAACAAATATTTCATATTTACTTTGTGATATATTTCAACATACAAATCTATAATAATTTAATAATTTTAATTACAAAAATCATATTTAAATAAAAAATTATCCGAAACGTATGCTGAATCTGAAAAATCCCCTTTTTAATTTATTTCCTTATTTTTAAACAATGCATAAAATTTCATGCAATGAATACCGATACCACAAACTATTCTGTTTTATTTTATTTCAACAAAATGGTATTCAATTCAATTTAAAAATTATCTTTGCGGAATTTCGATTCATTAACTGGAAGAAAAACACTCATTCCTTGGGGATAATAATCGAAAAGCGGTATTTTTAAAACTACGATGGAAATGTTCAATTGTGGAAAATGTGTCGATTAAGCTTTTCTAACAACAAACTTATATTTTTATTCCTTTCTCTTAACGCCCAAACTCTAACAGCACGCGTCATTCCATTATACGTATTATGTTCCCCACCTTCAATCTAAACGTCACATAATGAAAAACAGTAAATAATTTACTGACTTTAATGATTCTAGTACATTACTTATGATTAAATGCTGACAAAAGATCCCAACTTTTACTCATTATCGAATCATTAGCGATTTAGTTATCTTGCTTGTGGGTGGGTCAAATGAAAACTTACGTTCAAGGCTTTATGGTTCACTTTTCGTGATGTCTTTTGATCTTAGTATCGAATGTTATTGATTTAAAAATATTATTAATAGATATTTTTAAAAGCTTCAGAATATGTTCATGTAAAATAAAATTCCTTGAACTATTTTAAGCAATAATATCCCATTTTTGTCAATTTTTAATCTGTTTCTTAAGTTAGAGAGTTATGTTTTACAAATGTAGAGTTTTCACTAAAAGAGATCTTTTTAGAGTACATGATAAAGGGTATTAATAGAAGAGGAAACAGAATCTATTAAATAATTAATTTACATAACTTCTTTTTTATTAGATTAATCTTTAAAATTATAAGTAAGGATTAATCTTTAAATTCATTAGTACGGAAAGGCAGCATTGGCTGCTTCGTTAAATGATTACCGAAAGGTGGCGAGTTCATATATCAGCTAATCTGAAGTTCCGTCTTGTTCACTTATGGTGACTTGGGGGACGTAAAGTATGTTTCGGTCGTAATGTCCTCCATACTCCTATTCCAAATTAATACTTCTGGGGTTAAGAGCTAGGCCTTGGGTTTTCCCTGGTATCCTATCTCTAAATTGGAAGACAAAGATAGTGCTGCCATCTGTGAGCAAAAGTTGTACTTTTATCCTCATATGGAGAGGGAGGTTCTTGGTTCAAATACGGAAGTCGCTCTTTCTTACTGGGGAAGATGCTCTTCACCCAGTCGCTTCGCCATATGTCATGTGTAGCAACAAGAGCATGAGTATGGAATCACCACGATGTTTTGTAAAACACTGCTTTCAGTGTAATGTTACGGTTCTGTTTCCCTCCATTTCTGTACAATGGCAATAGTTCTTCCTCTTCTGGTGTCTGAATGCACATCTGAAGGAATTTTCTGCATATCTTTCCATAATTAATAATGAATGTGATGCACAATCTTAAAAAAGCTTTCTCCGAAACAAATCATATGGTAGGTAAACACGTTAAGCAATTAAGTTGTCTATTGAGGAGGTGTGAAAAATGTGTATATAAAAATTCCATTATTTACATTCATGCCCAATTATTGAATAAAAATACCTAGTCATGGCTTAAAGTATCTTGAATAGATTTCAATTTTAGTATACAAATACCTTGCGATATATTTTACAGAAAGGGTTGAACTCTCGGATAAACCATCTTGTATTCAATTTCTCTTCTGAAAAGTCATCTAAGATTTATTATTTAAACTTAATGTATTTAATACATTTTGTGTTTGTTAGATTATATTTATAAGAAATTAAGGTGCAGAGTGATTACAAAAGTAATGCGTATATTCTGGAAATGTAAATTTATAGGTAATTTATAAACTATTATTACAAGAGACTATTAGACTTAGAAATTTATGAACCATTGATTGTAAATACTTTAAATTGTTATAGATACAATAATTTAAACTTTTCATTTATTTTGAAAGCATATAAATTATTTAACAAATATATATTTCTATTATTAAGTTATTAATTTGAAATAATATGTCAAATTGAAAACAATCAATTTTTTTTTCTTATAAGAAAATAAAAAAGCATTCCTTGGTAGAATGCATTTAGCATTATAAAAGATAATGTAAGCAGTTTTAACTTCCAAAATTTAAAACCAAGCTTTTCTAAGCAAAATAATTTTTGTAAATTCCCATGATGATGTTTGAGGAGATTAAATATATTTGCAAACTTAAAAAATATTTCCCCTGTTCAATGAAAAATTGTTAAAATAGTTAAACAGTTATTGATATCTCGATAAGTTGACTCCCTTTATTGTTCTTAATATTCTTTGAAAAATCATCCAAAAATAATCATCATTCATGATTGATACATCACCTAAAAATTTGATATTATTCAAGCTGATTTCATGTCTCCTGTAAAATTAATTGCACAACTTTCATTACAGATATATTGAAACTTAGTAAGATTTTCTTTACAATTTAACGATTTAATTAGCTTCTCGCGTCAAAAAATAATTGAAAATATTGCATGATAGGTTTTGTATATAGAATCGATATTGAAAAATTCCGATATCTTGATTAAAATCGATTGCCTGTTATTGTTTGTACTTAATTTCGTCAATGGTTTGTGTAAAAATATCTCTTTTCATATTATACTACACTGCTTCGACGGTATTTTTTTCTAATGTAAGAAATCAATACATAATTAAGGTTTTCTTTTATACAATATAAAGGACACCGCAAATTTCTTCTGTCGAATAAGTAATTTTCGAGGACAATGAAAAGGAAATCAATTTAAAATATCTCACTCTTTATTGAATTATTCAAAAGAAATATCTATATTTTTAATAGAAAAGATTTATCAGACAAGAGATTTTTGGCAGTAAAATATTATTGATTCTAACGAAACACTTTAAAAATATTAATTGAAACAAAATATTTGCTTAAAACGTTGCATTTAAATATTTTATAATTTAAAAAAAAACACTTTTGAAATTTATGAAGTACTTAAAAATTGAATAATTAAGACAAATTTCTTTCTTTCGTTTCTATAGCAATATAATGAGATATTATTATTTCAAATAAAGTTCTCTATTGTTTTAGTGGAAATTTAAAAGATAATTTGTAAAAATGTTTTTCTATGCCCTAGGAAGGAATTGTTATTGTGCATCATTATATTTTTTCATGAGTTCAATAAGAAAATTGATGTTAATTTCATTAATAATTTATTACAATTTTATTTACAATTTATTTTATTCCTATTGACATTTATAATATTATATTCTCAAATTTATTTTTTTAGTTTCGTCTTGAAAATGCATATAACATTATCGAAATTAATCATTTAAAAATTCATAAAAAATAAACAAGTAAACTATAATTCATTTTATAAGTAATTGAATACATTCATTGAATATATTTTCAACATTAATTATAAAACCCTTGTGAATATCCCGCATATATACTGGGAACAAAGTATCTAACAAAACTAATTGTTTACATATTTTAATATTTTTAAAACAATTAAAATATTTTATAATTTTTTATATAAATTTGAAATGTTATAAATTAAAATTTGCCTTAAATAAAATTTAATAAAGTAACAAACAATGTATAGACTGCTTAATTGATTGAAGATTAGTAAATATTTAATATTATATTCATTATTCGGGGATGTTTCTTTAAGACATAAAATAAAAAATATGTTTTTAAAAACATTAGGAACTCGTTATTATAATACTTTTAATTTATTTATTATATGCATATTTCAAAACTCACTTATTTTACCTTAGAGGTTTAAAAAAATCTATTAAAACAAGTTAATTAAAACATTTTAAGAATAAATTTTAATTCATTTTCACATTCCGTCATATCCCATGACAATCGCCTAAACGTTGCAGTAATCAAGAAATGAATAAATTTAAGTTTGAGTTACTAGTAAATATCAGGAGACATTCTTATCTCTTCATAGCTTTTTCAATGAAAATATAAGAATTTTGCAAAATGTTAAATATTACAGCCTACTGTGAATAATATGTTGAGAGTCTTTACATAACATTCACGATAAGATTTCCTCATTTAAAATTAAATTTTAAAGAAAATAAGCGTCATAAATGATGATACTATATATATATATAAACTTTGGTATAATTTTTAAATTCTGCTGTTATGTATAATACTGCTTTTATATGATGTAATTTTCTTGATTTTTAAGTGACTGCATTTTCTTCTTAGAGTTGGGTTTGTATGTCATTGAGCATCTCTGCTTTAATCAGCATTTTGTACCGCAAACTCCAAACCCAATGTATCCTAGTTCCAGTTGCTCGGATCACCCACTTTATTTATAAAGTCCGATAACCCTTTAATTGAGTTTAGGTGTAACTCTCTTGTATGGATGATGCCTAAATAAGTTAATCTGGAGAGGGCAAGGACCTCGCATTCGTAAATGACATGCTTTGCCTTTTCCTCTTGCATATGACATTTCCTGCTGATAGAGTCTAGCTGAAATAGTCCCACTTTATGGAGGTGTTTTCTGAAATGGAAGTGTCCAGTTATGAAGCCTATGATTAAACGTATTTTCTGCCAAGAGCTTCTAAGAATTTCAGAGGCAATCCTAGCTGGTGGTCCGCAGATCATAATTTTAGCGTGGGTTTGACTAGGAGTGTTGAGCCAAGCTTCGTACATCCTCTGTTTTTCCCATTAAAGATCAGTAGTTTTTGCGGTCTTCAAATTGCTCCCACAGAAGGGTTCTGCACCAATGAAAATAAGAGACGATCCTTGTTTAGCAAGTTTATCAGCTATTTCATTCACTTTGATTCCTTCCTAAAGATCAGTAGTTTTTGCGGTCTTCAAATTGGTCCCACAGAAGGGTTCTGCACCGATGAAAATAAGAGACGATCCTTGTTTAGCAAGTTTATCAGCTATTTCATTACCTTTGATTCCTTTGTGCCCTGGCACCCATACAAGGATCACCTTGTTTCTAGTTGCCAGTTCTGTAAGAATGATCCTACATTTCAAAATCATTTTAGATTTAATTTCGAAAGAATTGAGCGCTTTTAATGCGGCTTGACTGTCGCCTTGCTAATATTAGAAAAAAGCTGAATTCTTTGGTATCCTAGAGTGGCTTCTTTTATAATTATTCATACACTTTGATACAGTTTATTTACATTTTTTGAATATTCTACCTCAAAATATTCAAACAATTCTCATAAAATTTGATTTGATTTATTAGTTGTCTTTAGTTATAGGTATGTAATTCAGCTCAACATAGAAAAAAGTGACATTGTAAATTTTAATTTAAGAAATAAAAAAATTTTACTTTTTTTCACATATAATTATTCAAACTACTATATATATATAAATATAAGCTTATCTAATATTTTATTAATTTTGACGAACCTCATTGTTATAGTAAAAAACCTAGTTGTTAATTTCCCCTCTACTGTAATAAAATAAAAAAAAATATAATCATCCGACATTATAACACGATGAAATAAATCAAATGTGTTATGTTTTCGTCTATCCTCATAGACAACCTTGTAGTTAAAAACATATTTTATATGTTTTTTCCCTCCACGTGGAAAATATGAAGAAATTGAATATGAAATACTCCGCTAGCTACAAGGCCCACTAAATAATGGAACTAAGCACAATCGTTAATTTTGGTGTGGCATGTTTTGAGCATCTCATTCCAGAGTCATTTTTATGATTACGGCTTTCGAAAGCATCATAAATTATGAATGGTAGGTGCGGTAATCAGTGTTGTGGCTATGCTGAATAAGCTATACTTCCAAATTTTTGACTAATTGTTCCAGTCAAGATCAAAGTAGCTGGTGAACCACTCATCTCTAAGCGCTATAACAGTATCCTTCCGGATGTGTAATTATTCACCTGAATTGGATCTTTGATTAAATATAAATGAAGTAAAACTTGTATTTATAGGTGGTATCAATTTTGTATAATATAATTATATTATTATTATACTTGACACTGAAAATATATTTGATAATTTTGATCCTAAATGTTTATATTAATTATAATTGCATTTAAAATAACTTTTTAAATCAATATAAAATTATTAAACTTTTTTAATATTATTTTATATAATTTTATTTTATTTATTACAAAAACAGAAAATGTGAAACAATTGTCATACATTAATTTCAGTTATTTTAAAAAATACCATATCTTCTGAAGAATATGAAAAAAAGAAACAATGTTAGATTATGTATAATAATTTTTAAAGAAATTTTAAATTTGCTTAGTCTTTCTGCTCCAACATGTTTTTAATAATTATTATTATAAATGATTTTAATTATTTATTATAATAAATAATATTAAATACTTAAGTGTTTTGTCTTCCATGTAAATGATATTTTTCTCGGAAAAATGCATTCATTCTTCTATTTTATTAATTCAACAATATATTTTCAAATGTAAGAATCTATATTCAAAGGCATTTCAACTTTAAAATATTTAATACAATAAAATAGTAATATTATTATTATTATAAATATAAATGTTAATTTACTTTTCAACCTACATGCTCAAAAGAGACAGTTTTATCAAAGAATAAACAATTAAATTATTCATTTAACAATTTTAAATTAATAAAATTAGAGTTATGAAATTATTCATAACATATTATCCCTATTTATTAAAATATACATTATTACATTTACTAAAATTTTTCACGAGAATATTGCACAGACATATATATCAAATAATCAGTGAGTCACTAATATCTTAGTTTATATGAAATTTATATATGTATATATGAAAAATATAAAAAATATAATAATTATTATCCAATGAGTATATATATATATATATATATATATATAATTTAAAAAATAATAGATTTATTTTTCAAGATTCTTACCCCTATCCTTCATTTATAAATGTCAACTAAGAAGTAAATAAGCATCATGCAATATTTTAAAAACAAGCATTTATTAAATAGACATATTTTTTAAAAAAAATTAGGACTTTTACTTATTTCTCATTAATTTTCGCTTACATCCACATGTATTAACATTTTTTTTCTTTATACTTACTTTTTATATTGCTTTAGATACATTGTCATCTATATAAATACAAATAATTTACTATTTACCTAAATTGTATTAAATATTTCTTTTTGAAATAACGAAAATCTTTTAAGGTGACATTTTAATGCATACTCAGACAAATACTAAAATAAGTAAAATCATAAAATGCATAAGACGTATTTTATAAAAATAATAAACTACATCTTTAATTTAGATTCATGAGAAAATAATCAATAATAGTTTCCAAAGTCTTATGATAACAGCACATGGGTGTTAGCTTTTAAAATTGCAATTTTTTCACATCTTTCCATTAATAAACTTTTAAATGTTTATTAGTTGCGAATCATTTTCAGGCATAAACTGCGTTTATAAATAATCAAAATAAAGGAAAATTAATTCAAATTATAAACGCACCTAAAACAAATTCCCCAGAATCAATGGGTATTGTGTAATTTATTGAAGTAAAATGTTAAATGCGGAATTAAATTTTGCATGTATTTTTTCACTAATCCTTTTTTGTCTTGTAATCAAAATTTAACTAGTTGTAACTTACAAATTAAAGATTTCAACTGGAATATCACACTCAATAAAAACAAATTTAATTTATGAACCGTTGAGAAGAGAGTATGTAATTATTGTTTATCCCTTTGCCCTAATATACTTGATAATTTTTTAAAAATTATCCATAAATTCGTTGAATAAAATTATTTAACAAACTAAAATCAATTTTGTTATGTTTCTACTTTTCTAATATAAGGGATTAATAATTTAATTAAGTGAAATTAAAAAAAATGTAATAATTTCATGTCATTCTCCAAAATTCAACATAAATATAAAAAAATCATGTTACCACTTTATTTTTAATTTATTTTTTTAATTTATTTAGGAAGATAAATTAAAAATAATAGGTATTGGCTTGAATTAAGATCATAAAAATTTATTTATAGAAATTTTGTAAATTTAACAATAATGAGTTATGACATATTCAAATTTTCTCTCTATGCCAGTTTCCAGTTTTTTTTATTTAATTTATGATTTATTGTTTTAATTAATTTATAATTAAATAACTAACTTAACTAAGAGATGGAATTTGATTTTATGAGAATTAAAAATATTATAATATAGTACGTGATATGTTGTTTTTGTCATTTTCGTTAAAGTAAATATTATGAAAATGTTTGTTTCTTCTCTTGACAGATCATTATTTTATTAGTATTTACTACTTAACTTTATTTTAGATGGCCTAAAGTACGTTTTTTACTTTAGTTGAAATATTTATAAGATAATAAATATAATTAAAATCGATAAAATCATAAAAATCGAATAGAATGTCTTACTCCTGTTTATTTGTTTCTTAACTTTTATACATATCTAATTTGAGTTCTTATATACATTACATAAGTAATTATTTATTTTTCTCCAGAATCTATTCCAATAAAAATTTTAATTTATGATAATAAGTTGCATGTAACTTAAAGATACATTTTGGTATTAAAGTTGAAATTATAAGAAGAAATATGTTCAAATGAATACTATTGATAAAAAAAAGCATTACTTTTATATACCAAATACGATCTAAGTCTTTTATATTGATTTTAATACAATTTATGTTTTAAAATCTCTCTTACTGAAATGTCATTTCATTTTAAATAAGTATATATATTTTCATTATATATATTTTCAAATATATTTTCATAAATATTATTTTTTTATTTTAAAATAATTCTAAAAATTTAGGAGCAATTAATGTAATATATTAACTAAAATTTTATTAAATACATTTTTAAATTATTCTTTAACATACTATTTGCATTCATTATTACTATTTTCTGTGAAATTAATATATTAACTCTTCTAAGATTTTAATCACTGTGAAAAACTGATCATTAAAATTTGCCATTATCATAAATTCATTTTTTCGTGAATTCAGTTTTGAATAAATAATGTTGTTCCATTTCAATGACATAAACATCTTGCAAAAATATTCCTAAAATAATTTATTTTACTTTTCATGAGAAAATTAAAATTCGGTACGAATCTTCCGCTCAAAGATAAATTGCCGAAATAATCCATTACTTATTGTTATTTTAATTACAGACATTTTGGTAACAAACCCCTTCGAAACTCAGAAATATTTCAAATTTCTTATCTCAATGATTTTATTCTTTCCACATAGTTTCTTAGGTACATTTACAACAGAAAAACGTGTCCTCATTTAGAGAATTAAATGCTTCTCTTCAAAATTATTACCGCTTGCAGCGAATTCTGTTTCACGTGCAAAAGAATTGATAAGTAATTTCTATCACTTAAAGAAAAAATTAAGTTTTAGCAATTATTTAAGAGGAAATTAAAATCATAGTTTTGGTATTCGTTTGAAAGATGTACAAGAGGGGGAAGTTTATCTTAAGAAAAATGGTTGCTTCATGTCACAAGATGTTAAATCTTCAAACGCTGAATTTCCATTATCATTTTTGTTTACATAGTTTATTCCTTATTCTTTTTTTCTTCATAGATTAATGCATTTTAAATTACATTTTTCATATGTACCTTATTTAATTAGTATTTTTAATTAAGGAATTGTTTGAGTACCTTTTTCTTTTCTTGATAGATTGGAATACATATAATCTATACCCTCTCTCATTTTGAAAACCAAATTTTTATTTTATTTTAACTAAAATAGTGTGTTATGCAACACAGATAAAACGAGAAAAGTAAGAAAGTAATTATATCATAAAATATTTAAAAAATGTAGCATATTCTATGTCTTTTGCTTATTGTTGTAAAGTTTTCATTGCTATATCTTACGGTTTGTCAATATATCTAATTTTTAGTTTTATCATTCTAATGTAAACGAATTAATCGAATACAAGGATCAGTCAAATGGAAGGGGAATTTTAAACTAAATGATTTTTTACACTGTACTAACTGAATTTTATCTCAAAACAATCTACATCATGAAATATATTAATCATTTGCTTTGCATAATTCTTATTAATTTGTATTATTGAAAATAAAATTGAATTTTGTGATCTTAGTTTCAGAGAATTTTTGAAAATTATATTGAATGGTATGTTGATAATTGGAGTATGGAATGCATTATAAATCAAGATTTTTTGTTGAAATAATTAGGCAAAAGATTCATAATAGATTTAATGGTATGCATAAAAAAGGATTTAATTATAATAATATAGAGATAATTAAAAGTAGATTGATATTGATTTAGAAATTATAGTTTAAAAATTAAAGATACTAAATTTGAAATTCATTTTTTTAAAAAAGACGACTTTAAATTTAATACTATGCACGTTTGTAAAATTTCAAATTAATAAGTTTGTGCATGTGTGTTACTAAAATCTGAAATTTATAAATTATCTGATGTTTACAATTTATAAAAAATCAGTAAGATTTTTACTATATAAATATAAAATTTTATGAAATTGATTTAGCCAGATAATCTTTCAAATAAGCGGAAATTATAGTTTATCAAACAAGTAATAGAAAACATCATTTAGTTTTAAGTTAATTGTTGAATACAATGTATTTGGATGTAAAATTATTAGAAATTATAAGAAAAAATATAATCTTAATAATAAAGTGTCAAAAAACTAAAAATTCCGAAAAAACAGTTTTGATTAAACACGTTGTAACAAGTTAGAGAAAGATACACTAAAAAATTGTATATTTTATTTAATTCAAACATACCATTTTTCATTTTTAAAATGTATATAATCTATTTTAATATTTTTGCTTTGTTTTCTTTTCATCCAAAAATTGTATATCGATTATCAAAATTTCCTTTCCAGAAATATGTTCCTTAAGTAACATTGATTAATATGTACACTGTAATTCATCACTTCTAATGTCTGAAATAGTTTACATCATTACATTTCAGACAAAATGCTAGTGATTTATCACTTGATATTGGACAGTGCGGCTTTGTAACTTTACTGATATATTTTTTAAGTTAACGGTAGAACAGATATTCATTGAACTGTGCTACGAAGTATCATTTTTATATACTTTTACCAGTAATGAGCAGCTGGTATCATGGATATTGCATCGCATAACATGTTTCGAGGACGACGAATATTAATCTTCAGTCATGAGATCATCAAAGTATGATGGTGCTTACTTTTCCACTAATATGCTTGTAATTAATCACACGAATCTTTCATAAATTTTATGCTACCAGAAAAAAATATTCTTATTTGACAATATTGTTAGGCTTAAGCTTTCTATTTTTATGTTATATTTTAGATAAGTTAATTTTAGAGCTGGCAATTTTAATTTACTTAAAATGTTGTAGACCTTAAAATACGATTTTGTTTCAATCAAATGTATAGCTAGTTCTTTAAACCATTCTGATTTAGTGTTGAGAGTTTTCATCTCCATTTCTATTTATGAAATTGAGAGGAAAATTCTCAACAAATATTTATAAGTAAGTCAATGTCCGAGTTAAAATAAAATGTATTTATTTGTTTATCTTGGACATTTTACTTATTTGTAGATCCTAAATTTGATTTTGATTCAGAATAATAATTTATTACAATAATAAATGCTTTCACAATAATAAATTATCTTAAAATAGTTTGATAATTAAAATGCCTTTTTATGATTTTTGCAAATAGCAGTTTTGTTTGACATCGAAAACATATCTAAGTATTTTAATAATACGAAGGAGTTAAACAAAATGAAGATATTTAACTTTCTTTCATAAATATTGTAAAGCGTGATGGTCTGGTTGGCTAGGGGGTCATTTTTCTTACTGGAAGGTGGAGTTTTCAAATCCTGGCTTATCCGAAGATCTGACGTGTTCACTAATGGTGATTGAAGAACGTAAAATATGTTGTGGTTGGAACGCACTCCATGTTTCCATTCCAAATTAATACCTCTGAGTGTATTAGGAGCCATGCCTTATGTCTTCTCTGGCTTCCTAGCTCTAAATTTAAAGACCCAGATGGGGCTGCCATCTATGAGACAAAGTTGTACTTCCATCCTTGTATTGGGGTGCTCTGTTCAAAAACGGAAGACTCTTCTTCTGACTTCATTCGCCTTCTTTGACTAGCGCACTTGGCTTCGCTAAGTGTCATATGTAACAACAACAATACAACATAAACAATGTAGAATGAAAGCATTCCTATAAGGATTGAAGCCATCAAGTATTTTATGATTAGAATAATCAAATATTAGCTTGAATTCTAAAATCGAATATTTTGAAAAAAAAATATTAACATTTTTTTTCAACGAAATGTATTAGATATTTTTTCATACAAATATAAAATAGCTAGAACAAAGAATTTATAAAATTCATTTAGATGCTATATAGTTAGAGGAAAATAAATCTTGCATAACACAACACCGTTTCTTAAGAATCATTCCAATCAATTTGTTAAGAAGTATGACATAATTTCTAGAAATTAATATTTATTTCATTTGCATTCTATTATTTTAAACTAATTATTCTTCAGAATATTGTTAAATATTTCAGAAAATTATTTCATAATTTCTGCGGAAGTTATAGGATAAATTCCATTAATTGCAAATTATTGTTATAGTTAAAAGTAGTGAAAGAAGATACTCTTATGTATAATTGATTTATTAATAAATAAAATCATTCTACCATATTCTATTATAATTTTTCATCACAACTACAATGCAATCGTATGTCACTGTGATGCAATGTCAAATATATAACAAGATTCATTGAATTTCAGATAGTGTAATATTTCCATTCTTTTCATCGTGGACTTTAAAATTGTTTTCAACTTTTTCTAACATTTCATGGTAAGAGAAATAGTTTCTTATTAAATTTCAATAAGGCTGAAGGTACTCTATATATAGATATGCTTCTGCTATAACATAGAGCTAACATATTAATAATTAAATACCATATGTTTTAACATGACTATTAAATATTTAAATGACAGAATAAATTTACGTAATAAGCAGAGTTTATACTTTGAAAACATTTTGCCAAATATAAGTACTTTCTTTATTTTAAGAAGAAATATACAGTCTATTCTTCAACATCGAATGTTTCCATGATAGCGTGAGAGCTGTGTAGTACGTGGAAAATAAGTTTTATATGTGAATAGAATACCAATCAGACAAACATACTTAATTTGATTTATATGAATTCTTACTTCGGCAAAGCAATCTATTTTAAATGTAGTCCAAAGTTACCTTAAAGTACTCTTGCGTCACTAGTACTTAATAATTCTTTATTGTTGCAAATCCTTATAAAAATATATTTGATAGCAAAATGTTTCACTACTTAATGATAAAACGAGTTTAGTATTTTAAAAGGATTTTGCAGATATCACTAAAGTTATCATCTTTTAAAACTTATTTTAAAGAAAGTAGGATAAGAGAGAGAATATGTGACAAAAAATGGAACATCCAGAAAATCCCCTATCTCCCGACATGAAAACAATGCAGAAATAAAATTCCCGAATTCCTCATTCAATACTCTAAATTCCTTCAGAAATTTCTTTCCAAAGAGCACCATCTTGTGCGAGAGATAAGGTTAATAATCAGTAATAAGAATGAAGAAATGTTCTAGAATATATTAATTCTAATGAAATTATAAAAATAAAATCAATTAAAATTATTTTATCAGAGAAAAATGCGTACATCAGTTTTTTAAAATTTGGATCAAGCAGTATCTTGATTTGGAGTTTTAAGCATTATGTTTCATTGTCTTTTTAAAAATGGATTATATTAACTAACTTAAAACAGTTATTGTAATATCCTGTTTTATGTCAATTAAAGATTATTATGTATTTTCAACAAATAGTACAAGGAAAAATTAATTATTAAAAAAGGTTATTGACGACATACAAAAGTACGATTATCCTGATAATATTACTTTACATGTCAAAACAAATTATCTTTATATCTTTATTTTTTTATATCTTATCTACCATTTAATTTTAATTCAATTGAAGTAAATTATCTACCATTTTTTTATATCTTAAAAAACAAAAATGGTTTAGTAATTAATTTATTTTTAGATTTTATAACTCTATACACATATTAAAGTTACATTTTTAAAATAAATTAAGTATATCAAGAAAACTTTTTTGAGTTGACTTGATGACAGTGGTGATACTTTACACAAAATAAGTCGGAATAAATTTCATTAAATTTCAGATATTAAGAAATACTTTAAGCAACTACTTTTTTAACGATTGATTTTCTTTCTCATCTGGTGTGTTCTAAGTTTGGGTCCTTGTATGTGTTTGATAAACAAAAGTACTTTTGGGTATCATTCCTTTACGAAGAAATATTTTAGTAAAAGCACCAATGTTACTGACGTGTCCCTGTCCTTCAATATAACTCCTTCAAAGATAACTCCATAAGTACTGGAGTGTCTTACGCCAATGCCGTTATACCTCATCCCTCACACCTCCTCATCTAAAAAATTTCTTATCCTACTAATCTTGCATCTGTAAGTGATTTCTCTTAAATTCTGTCTCTCATGTCAGAAATAAATGCAGTTTTTAATTGAATTCCCAGCAAGGAGCATTTCACTGAGCCTCAAAAAATTTAATCTCAAATGATAAGCTATTTAAGCTACCATCTTCTACTTCCAGATTATTCATAATAAAATTTTAAACTTCTTAATTCATAAATAAATTATTTTTATGATATTTACTATTAATTCAAATAAGTTTTGAATGTTTTTAATTGCGATAAATAATTTAATTATGTATTTTAACTCTCTCTTAGAATTTTACTCAACCACGCCACTATTAGCTAAAATTTCATCCAATTATATGCCAGTTAGTTATAGTTATGGTCCGCAGATATGCTCAGTAAGGGAGTGTTTCTGACCCAGGTACCTCGCAAATAGGCTAGCTTAGCCGAAATTTTGTTACTGACGTTTGACCATTGAAAGAAAGACAAGTATATGTTTATTTTAACACTAAACTGTAATATATTTTAGAAATAAATTTCCATACTAGTTCTTTGATCACTCATCAGATTAAACGAGATAAGAATATTCAGTTTGTAGCAGGTCGCCATATTAAGATCTCTCAATAAGGTGCATAGGAAACAATGCATAAATATACAATTCTTTGTAGAGAAACCATTCATTGTTCCATTTCCTAAATATTTAATTTCCAATTTAATTCCTAAATATTAATCCTGAAAATGTTCAAGTTTCATATAATTTATAAATAAATCCTAAATACCACGTGAATTCAGATTTCAAAATATATTACATAGGTTGTATTATACGATAATTTTTAAATGTAATATAAAAATATATTTTGAATTATAAGAAGACTGATATGGGCTGTTGAATTATGTTGATGTTGAATCATTGCTGATAAATACATTTGAATCATGCATTTAATATTATTATTTATATATTTGTTCAAATATTAAATATGTAAAATAAATAAATTACAATAACAATACATCAGACATATTACGTATACATTAACTTTTATTTATAAAATATTTACATCAAAAATATATTTCATTATTTCAGTCATAATTACTTATCTCTTAACAAAACATTAAAGAAATTATATGCATGACAGTTTTAGAACCATTATAATTTATTTTCCGAGTATTTTGATTAAACTACAAGAAAATTTATTAGAAAATAGTTTCTATCATTTATTATAAATTACTACTTTTATCAACATTACAACTTTAGTTTTATGAAATATTGTTTCAAATTATTTGGCTTGATATATTTTTGTTTGAAATTATAAATACTTTTACATAAATAAAAAATATACATTAAAGTAATTCATGAAAAGGAATCAGTCGTAGCATATTGCATATAAAAAATTAAATGTGATTAAATTATCTATGTCATACGCTAAATTTCAAAAAGGAAAAGAAACTTTAAACAACTCAAATTAAAAAAAGATATTGTTCACAAAAATTAGAAAAATGTACAACTGCAGAAATACTTTTATTGTGAAACACATAATATATTATATAATTTTCTCAAATAAACAAATAGCGTGTCATAATATGTGTAAAAGGGAATATTATTATAATATTAATAAAATAATATGTGTGTAGTTTTTTTCTAGTTGAAATTTTAAATTTTACATTGAAATTATTGATGTTTAGAAGAATGTAAAAAATAACTAAAAATATCCATATAATTAATTGTGAAAAATATGGAAATTTAATTTTTATCCTGTGCAATCAGTATCCCATAAAATATGTGTATGTAAAAATAATTTTTTATCAAGTTTAGCATATAAATTCATTAAATTTAATGCTTCTAATACTTTAACTTATTATTAGTTTTGATATTTTTAAAACGTACAATCCTGAAGCTTTATTTACACTTCTTTCTAACAAGAAATAATAAATTATATTTTAATTAAGTTATAATAGTATTAAAAAAACGTCTTTCCAATGGAAAAATATCCATCACTTAAAAGTTTAACATATATCGACATAATAGCAAAAATTAGCTTCATTATCCATCTTTCATGAATATTTTTTCCCAAAAAAATTTAATTCCTTTATATTTGTAAGTATTAAATAACATTTTAATTTTGATGCAAAAAATGAAATGCTACCTAATCCCCACAGAAGATTCAAGAACAAATAAACAATATGTTATAAATTGTTCTTTCAACAAACATTGTAAATTCCAGGAGTTGCTGAAAGAAGGATTAATGAATGGATATCATGAAAGTTCTCACGAAAGTACTTTTCCCAAAACGGTTCGATAGCGGTCGTAAATTGCACTACATTTCATCATTTCATGCTGCTCCTCTTTTGAATTATAATCAAGAATATTAGCATTCATATTGAATAGGCGAACGAAAAAAATAAACCAAGGTCGCACGAATGTCTAAGAAAAACCCATTTTGGGTCTCTTTTACGCAGCGAATAGCATTTGCATATTTATCATTTCGATCCAGAGTAATTCCAACCTCTGGGGATTCCAAACGGTCTAGCTAATTTAGTGTTACCTAAACTTCCCGCTGCTATTAGTGGATTCTATTATTACAGTTTCGGGCTTTAAATTTATACAATCTTATTAATGTTTTGGAAAACCGTAAAAGGGAACGGACAACGCAGCTTTAGGATTGGTTTGTCTTTGTTAATAATCCAGACATTTGAAACAATATTTGAAGTAATTCCCTCTAAACTTGTTGTGTTTATTGAAATATTTCAAGGTTAACGTGGATAAATCTGAAATATATTATACTACAATGTTTCTCTTTTTACATTTATAGTGTACTTAGACACATATTTATAACAAACAGAGAATGATTTATATTTAGTTAATGTGCAAATTTAATCTGTAACCCGTAATAAATTTCTTTAATAATTTGAAAATTCGAAAGATTACTTATTTCACTCAAGTAATTATTGATTTTTCAATAAGAGAAATAGATAAATTAAACAATACTGTGTTTTGAATTGCTTTTCATTAATTAGTTGAACTTTATTCAATTAATTAGACTATAATTATTATAATTGCTTTTATTATATTCTCTCATTCTCAATTATGCTCCAAGCTAATAAAATTATTTTTTTTGTCGTATATTGAAATATGAATCCCACAAATTCTTAGTTACTTAACAAACTTATTTTGCTCAAAAATTAATGAGTAATTTTCAAACTTTTTAAATTTAGTTAGGAAATGGAAATTTAATCGAAAACATCATCAACAGAAAAATATTTTCGATATAATACAATTAATAAATGTTGTTTTTTTATGTTATAAGAACGATTCATGTCCTTATAACACAATATATATATATATATATATATATTATTGTATATAATTCATTATAATAATTACAATAATAGAAATAACATTAAGATATAAGAAGGACGATTTTAATAAATTACCATAATTTCGGAAATATTTCAAACAGCGCGATCATCTCTATTTTTAAATAAATGAAAACTATGTCCTATTTTAGTTTAGTTTAAATGCTTCAGTTAAAAATATTTGTTAACATGATTTTGATGAAGAACCAATATTAAAAAATAATTTTCTGGTCATAAACAAACTTCTTATATATTACGATTTAAAAAGATTCTTAGAAAACTGCCTTTCATATAGCTTTTCTTGTTTTCTAAAAATACACATTTATTATCTTATAACTGAACTGTATATACTGGATTGATCATAAATTTATTTGTTTCATACGAAAATGAAACGTTATATATGAAATGAATAATCTTTTTATTGATTTATATATTTTCAATTCTAATCCCATACTTTTCACCATCTTTCTCTTAATTTCATAATTCAAACTCATAAAATGAATGGTTTATACCAGCAGAAAACTGATTCATGTGGATAAAATGAAATGATTTTTCAAACAACCCAATATATAGTAAAGTAGGCATGATCTAAGGAAGAAAACAACCTAAAGTGGTACCTAGTTTAAAACTGTTTTTAAACATTTTGATTTCGTAAGTAGAACAAGATGTGAATTAAATAAGATACGATACAGAATATCGTAAAACAATAATCTGTGGAAAAACTACTATACTTCAATGTATATGTACATATTCTCATATATTCAATCTTTACTTAGATTTTGAAACTTCACCTGGATATTCCTTGTTTGAACACAAATATCTATAATGCCAATTAATAGTAAAAATCATTTTATATATCTTGTAAAATGCAGCATATTCATTAATTTACTTTAAGGTGTTAAAGTTTAAACAATTATTTACACATGATTTAATTATTCAAATTAAAATATTAATCTTTATTTTTTACTAAAAATGTTTAAGATACTTGATGGAAATACTGTCAGATGCAACAGTTTATTTGAAAAAAATTAATTTAATGTAAACAAAATTTAATTATACAATGAGAATAAAATATTTTAGTGGATTAGTGAATCAGAAAAAATTGAGTTATTGAGATCAACTGAAAATTTTCTTAAAAAAATATAGTGTGTCTTAATTAAATATTTAACGTATCTTTACACATTTTTTGTGCTTTTAAGTCTTGTACAGCAATCTGTCACTTGTAGTTTGTATCAGATGGAAATCAGAATACCAATACTAAATTGACTGAAGCTGTTAACTTTTTTGAATATAAACAACAACATATATTTTTCTCATAAATAATAAATAATAGTGCTACACACACACAAACACACACACACACACATATATATATATATATATATATATATATATATATATATATATATATATATATATATATATATATATATATATATATATATATATATATATATTCTTTAAAAATATAGTAGACATGTAAAAAGTAAAAAGAAAGAATTGAATGAATTATTTTGTTTATATTAATATATATTTTTTCCAATCTTTATTAAGACTTTAATATTCATAAAATTCATAATATAAGTCACAAGTACTTTGTTCAATACATCTTAATTGATTTTTACACTTCGTTCAATTTAATTTTATCATTCATATTCTTCACCAAATTCTGTGTCTAGCTAAGGAAAATAAAATTTTAACAAAATAACTTTTACGTTCTTAAAATGTTTAAAATTTTTAAGCGTCGATCTTTAAATTAATAGAAATTTAAAAAATCTATTTTATGATATTTTCTAGCCTTACATATATGTTTACCTATCCTTAACTGTAATAATCAGAAGTTATATCACGAAAAGATTTACTATTATCCTCAATCAAAAAATCTGATATTCTGTAAAATGTTAAAAACATTTACTTTAAGATTATTAATACTCTTATCACGGATGCTAGAAAGCTGCAATTTATCAATTGTAGTTTTTTTTTTTTTTTTTTTTTTTTACTGATATCTAGAAAATTCTTGGCATGAGGCCTAGTGTGTCACTTAAACTGGCCTAACTCTAACACCTGAGATTTTTTTCTTCTTATCTGGATGTTTAAGCCCTATTTTATCCAATATATATAAAAAGTCTCTGGAGTATACATTTATAGCATCTCAAACCATCCCATTTTGGAAAAGTTTAAGAACATTTTATATTTTGATTGTCCGTCAAGACATTAAATTTAAAAACTTATTTCTGAAACAATCCACTTCATTTTAAAGAACTGAAACCCAACATTAAATAATGGAAATATTTTGCAGCAGTTTTTGTTTTTGAAAAGTTTGAAATCTTATTCAAAAGAAAACTATTAATATAGACTTTAAGTAATTTTTCTTAAATTTTTTTACTTAATAAAATAGTTTTATCAAATTTAAAATATCTTAAAGCATGTTTAAATTCTTAAATTTATTACCTGGAGTTTCATGAAAGTCACATAATTGATTAAAAATTATATAAATTATTACAGAAAATATAACCTATAACTAAATACCTGTAAGTAATTTTGATAGAAAGATTCTAATGGCTAGAAATACCTGAACGAATACCTCTAAAATGAAACAATAATTGGCGAGCTATATTTGTATTTTCGCCAAGTGCTGGCATGTTGGTGAAAGGAATGACATATTCTTCACTTCATTGACATTCACGTTATAATTAATTGACACAGTAGATCTGTAAATACCTTTCTTGGTAATATGAGATTTGCGATAGTCTGCGACAAACAATACTCAATTGCTTCCTCAGAATTACTTCAGCATTTAGGTGAGTTATATTCAGTCGTTAATTGAGCCATTACGTTCGGTCCACCTCATTTTACTGTAGTGAGACATTTTCACATATCCTGTGTCGTAAAGATCTTGAAATTATGGGATTACTGTTATTGGTATATTCTTCATTCGACAGTTTGACACAGATTCTTACAGTAACTGCTTACAACCAGTCAACGATCCATGCTGTTTCAGAAATATTAATTCGGAGACATCAAGAAGTCGCATTCTGTTCTCGGTCAAGGACAAATTTAGGTCACTAAACTTTCCCAAGAAATACATATCTTTCCCTACTCATTCACAGAAATGAATTACTTCATTCTTTTCAAAAAGTTAGATATAAATATGTATCCTGTGCATAACAGGATACATACTTTTTAGATTTTCTTTTTAATATATTTTTAGAATATGCGTATAATTTTGTTAATATTTTAAAAATGCATGTGTAAATAAGACATTTGTTTTCTATAAAAGCAAAAATGTGAAAATATTTTATTAAATTGCTAACTTACAAAATATTTTTCTTATGTTATTCATTTCCAATGCTTTAAACAGTATAATTGAATTTCTAAAGATACATGTAACTTTAATTGAAACAGTTTTTCACTAATACATTGTTTTGGTGACATAATTTTGCAACTTATTTCTTCAAGTACATTCTATACAATTTCATTATTATGTAATATTTGTTTATTATATGCAATAATCACTAAAAGTATTTTTATGTATTTATTAATTTGGTTTTTATTTTATTTTTTTTTACTTTTATCAGCTACTGACTAAAAACTCATTAACACATATACATATATATGATTTTTTGGACTAGTAAATGCTTTCATTTCTCACCTCGTTGGTATCTAGTAGCGTTTCTCACTGATAAAAATATTTCTAAGGTCTAAGGTTATTCATTGATATCGGTGCACATTACATTAGCATAAAATGATTGGTCACAGACGTGAGAAAGTGTGTTTATGCAGATGTAACAGGAAATAAATTGAATTAATTTTAATAAGTATTAGAAGAATTCATTGAAACCGAGTATAAAAATGTAATTCTTAGAAGTCTCATGATAAGTTCATGAATTATGCATGCAAAATTTATAACTATTTAAAATATATATAAGCAATAGTTTCAACAGATAGTTATGAAAGAGGTATTTTGGTTTTCAAAAAAACTTATAATGGATACATATAAATTTCAGCTAGTTACATTATATTACATTCTTAAATTTTTCGGTCTATTATAAATTTGCGAAATAATAACTTTTGTCTTAAAAATAAAAATTTCTATGGTAAAGTCTTCCAAAAAATTAGCATTTACATATTTTGTGTGATAACAACATTCAAAAGTCTAAAATTTTATTACGACAATAAATACATTTGTACCACACATCTTATGATTTCTATTTCATAATTTTGCCTAAATACTTGTATATTACATTTACATAACTTATTATTAATTAAATAAGTTATTCCATAATGCGCATTTCATTATATAGTTACGCTAATTTGTATAATGAAATACGAATTAATATTCTCTTACAGGTAACAAGCCAAATAACGGATTACTCTGTTATTTACTGAGAAATCTATGAACTGGTGCAGCATTTAGTCAAATCTAATCTGCAAAACACCACAGCAGTAATTTGCACTCAGTAAATTTATTTTAGATAAAAGCGCACACATGCATGAATATCTCCCTTAATGCAATTCATATTGTGTGGTTACTGTGATATGAAGTACAAATATACATTTACAAATAATACTGAAATTATTTTATTGCACATAAACTAATGTATTCAATAATACACACACACACACGTATATATATATATATATATATATATATATATATATATATATATATGAATGTACTTTATATCTCCTATCTTTGTCCTTTTTTGTATGTATGGTTGCCTACCTTTTAAACTGGTATCTATGACTTGTGAGTATTGAGGAAGTCGAACTCAAATCCAAATTACGGTTTAAATGAAAAAGTGGAGCAGCGAGCCACATAGCGCCGGCCTAGCTCATGACAAAAAAATATATATTTTTGTTGACATACTTATATTTTTCATAACTCACTGTAGTAAGACTGTTTTAGGCATACAGATAGTGTCAATTGTTTCAGTAAATGAGTGTTTTTTAAGCTGTAGTTAATTGTTTTAAATTTCGCTGATTTAATAATTTTTATTTTTTTTCATTATTTCCTATTCAATTAACACATTTACGAAATCTTATTCATAGCAATCATTTAAACATGATAAAATCATTCATTTTTTAAATTAGATTTTCAATATTTTTATATATTTCTCTTGAGATATTTTTTTTTCAATATGCTTAATCTTTTATTAATGAATTAAATTTGATCCTTAAAATTCTAATGTTCATGACTTATAAAATATTATCATTTAAAAACCAGACAGTCGATATCAAAAGGGTTATATATAATTATAGATTAGTTTCATATTGTAAAATAATTTGGTTATTAATTATGAATGTAGATCAAGGCTTTAGTATGAAATTAAGAGAACAAATGTAGTTTATAAGATATTCTGATAAATAAAATTTTATGGACCACCTTAATTTTATATTATACGTTAAAAAAGAGCATTAAAATTTTACTTCCATTAAAAATCCAAAGTTAATCTTTTTTTTTAAATTGCTTTTACACAAAGTGTATTCGCTTAACAAATTAGGGAAGTCATTTTTAAAAATTTGTATATAATGTTGTATTATTGCGTTACGAAATAATGTACAGTTTCTTAAGAAATAACATTTAAATACCATGAAGAAACATCAGTAATTGATTAATTTTGAGTAATTGATTATTAGAAATTATTATAAATATTGAAAGCATGTTCTCACCATTCTAAGTTAAATTATTTCAAAATTTAGTTTTTTTCTTCAAAATGAAACAATTGTTTGGTTGTTTTATTTTAACAATAATACTTTCCTGAAAACATTATTCAATATTTCCCTAACTGTATTGTTTTTATATTCTAATTTTAATGCCTAATGCCTTATAAGCAGAATATCAAATGGGAAAATAATGTAAATATTATTGATATTTGTTTAATTTTATTTTTGTACTGCGTTTTATGCTTTATTTTTGTTTAAATAGAAACAATACTTAAAACAATGTCAAGATACAATGGTATCAATTGTCCTTCAAAGTACCATAATGGCTTCTGTGGCAACTTAATGTTATTTAAATTGCTTTCAAAAATTTAATAAAAACAAACAGATACTGAAAATATTCTTATGATACTTAAGTTTGTTACATACATTTCTTTTGTAAACGAAATGGAAAAGTATATTTGATAAATTTCTTTTAAAATGAAGATGACATATATAAATGTTTTCAGACTAAATGAGCGTTTAATGTTATATTATTTAAAATGTGTGTGAAATAAATTTTAAACAATTTTTTGATAAATTAATCGATTCTGCAAAAAAAAATGATTTTAATGATCTGATATTTAAGACTATTTTATCATAATACATATTTAATTTAAATGTTATATCCTATCAAAACGCTTCTAATGTAACAATCCTAATACCTCAAGAATATTACACCATATGTACGAATTTCAAAAACATTTACAGATATTATTGTTTAATTATAAACACTTATATGTTTTCATAGTCATTTACTTTAATTTTTTTTGATTATAAATTTTGAATTTAAAAACATAAAATAAATTTTTGAAGTATAAAGTTAAATTCCTTATTTTACATGAAATTCATAATATATTATAATAAAATTAGTAGACGTTTAATTTTCATAATTTCCTTATTTCTTGAAATTATTCTTTTTTTAATATGTGAATATACAAATATAATTGTTTTCAAATAAGTCAAAATATTTCCATTTGCTGATATTTTAAATCATAAACTTAAAGATTTTCTCTTTTTTATGCAAATATCTGAAATCAATCTAACTGTTTTTGTATCTTTAAATTAAGGCCAAATGAAATTTCAAATCAAAATTCCCATAATATTCTGCTTTAAAAATTTCTTTCTTTTTCTAAAATGTGAATCACAGAAATAGTTTATTGTAATTATAACTTTAAATAAGTCATTTTAAAAAGAAAATAGTTAGTCCTAAACACATATTTTATTATTTTTTATAAGACATTTGTAGTTGAAGATCATTTTATTGCCAACCTTGTACTTGTATTTTAAACATTAAATTATTTTTTCTTGTCATTTTTGTAAATTATTCGTGAAATGTTTTCCAAAGAAACAATTTTCAAAATAAATATGTAATAAATAACGATATTCTATATTTTTCAATCGTAATTTCTGAGAAAATAGGAACTAGCAGAGATTTTTGGTATATTTTCTTAAAAGGATTTATTGGTGCATCAAATAAATGAAAATTTCTCTTTCTGCAATAAATCTTTAAGAAATGTTTAGATTCTATAAAATTAATTTTATTGATTTAATAAAATTAATTGAATATCATATTTATACGGATTGATTTCAAAGAAAGTCATCATATCAGGATGGAGAAAATAATTTTTAATTTAAAAATTATACAAAAAATTATTTTATTTAAAATACATTTATTTTAAAAATGTTACTATATATTATAGTACATTTACTAATAAAAAAATATTTAAAACTGCAAAAATCACATTTTTGAATGATTATATAATATAAAATTCACGTTAAATAATTGTATAAATTAATAAAAAAATAATAATTAAATGCGCACGAAAGATCTGTATATACGCGAGTGGATATAAAATCTAAACATTTATAGGATTTATATAATTTTAAGAACAAAAAAGCAAAAAGTCAATCAATGGCAATATAAGTTACTTGGTCCTTATTAACTTTCTATCTAAGATACAATTCAGTAAAAGTGAATTTTAGGACAAAATGATTTTTCTTAAATTTTGCATTTGTCAGCACGTTCCTCTAATGTGATTTCGCAGTTTGGTAATAAAAGCGGCATAGATTCGGATTGTTGGAGTTTCATTCAAGTAATTTAATAGTAGTTTACTAGTCATATTCAGTAGGTGTCATTTTAAATTAGTGAGTATCATATTTAATAAAAGGCCTGATACAAAAGGAACTATTATTCTTCATTTTAACCTCTAAGCAATCGGAAACATTAAGATTGTTAAAAATTTAGAAGAAAATTCCAATATAAATAAAGTAAAACTAAATTCATC